>JAVTVY010011948.1:0-56967 GCA_036873755.1 Hanleya hanleyi
AAATGACATCAGATAACAAAAGTATAGTTGACTATATTTCTTCCAAGTCATGATCAGGAGATAAATAGCATCAGATAACAAAAGTATAGTTGACTATTTCTTCCATGTCATGATCTGGAGATAAATGACATCAGATAACAAAAGTATAGTTGACTATTTATTCCATATCATGATCAGGAGATAAATGACATCAGATAACAAAAGTATAGTTGACTTTTTCTTCCATGTCATGATCTGGAGATAAATGACATCAGATAACAAAAGTATAGTTGACTATTTCTTCCGTGTCATGACCAGGAGGTAAATGACATCAGATAACAAACGTATAGTTGACTATATTTCTTCCAAGTCATGATCAGGAGATAAATGACATCAGATAACAAAAGTATAGTTGACTATTTCTTCCATGTCATGATCTGGAGATAAATGACATCAGATAACAAAAGTATATAGTTGACTATTTATTCCATATCATGATCAGGAGATAAATGACATCAGATAACAAAAGTATAGTTGACTATTTCTTCCATGTCATGATCAGGAGATAAATGACATCAGATAACAAAAGTGTAGTTGACTATTTCTTCCATTCCACAATCAGGAGATAAATGACATCAGTTTTTTACATGGATATTTGTTCTGGTATCTTCCAGAGATCCAAACTCTTTAAAGACACTGGACGTGTTTCAACGTTCTATGGACTGGGCCGGAGAGGGAAAGTTCACAGCTGAGGATCTGGATGAGGCAAAACTCTCCATGTTTCAACAAGTATGTATGTCAAATTAACTGACCTATAAAAGACAATGAAATAGCCCTGCATCGAGCCATGTACTGAGAGGGGGTCCTGAGGGAGCTTCTTGAAATTAGGGCAGGAGTTTTGTCTTTTAATCTGGATGGAGAGGAGTTCCAATTGTTCAAAAGTTCTCTCGATGCCATAATTTACTTGGTATGGCTTAAGCCTCCTTTGTCGAGTTCCAAAAAGGATGCCATGGAGTTCCTAGGAGTTCCAACTTCGCACAACATGTAACACCATTTGGAATGCCTATGCCAGTTCCTAACATGCCCCAATTTCAAGAAGCTCCCTAATATTATACCGACCTAGGGAACATGTTTCCTGGGTATACTATCTGTTTGCACACTTGTTTCCTGAGAAACTTGGCTTCTTTTCTTCCAATACACGATGCTTCTGTTTTCTGATAGCTGTTATCATTACATATACTAACATGGATACAGTGATATTTCCTCGCCCTTTTGTGGCCTGAACCCCACATTTAGTAGATACATGTACTTCAAGATTCTTACATGGAGTATGAACCTTCCTTGGTAAGTTGTATGTGATGTCTGTGGTTCAATCTATCTGTCATTCTGTCTGGCTTGTCATTTTCCTGGTTTTGAGGACAATATAGGCCCTGTAGCAACTACCGATGACATTAAAATTTGTCAGTTTGCCAGCTAATAGGAGGCGACTATCACTCAAAAAAAAAAAAAAATGGTGGCGAGCATGTTGATGCTTATTCTCGCAAGTAGTTATTTGAGGCAAAAATATATCACACATGATGTATGACTAAATCTTTGATATACTTGCAATAGTAACCACTAATGACACAATTGTTGTAATCGTGTCATCAATGATCTGCCTGCAGTCACCTGCTGATGTCACAGTTGTGACAACAGCGGTTGACTCTGCATGCAGTCACCTGCTAATGATGCACTTATGACATTAGCTGGCGACCTGACAACTGCAAACGAAACAATTGTCGCAAATAAGGCGTTTCACTTGTGATCACTAGCCTCACACCCCTGAAATGGCATGTGTTCGAGCCCCGCTGGTGCATGTGTGAAAGTTTGCCAGTTACTTGCCGTCCGGCAGTGCTTCTCTCTGGGTACTCAGGATTCCAACACCTGGTTGTCGCTATATGAGTGAAATAACCTAGATCCCCCCGCCCCCGCCCCCCCCCCCCATATATTTGCAGGCTAGTGTTTCAATTTTCCAATGGGTGACTGGGTGCTGTACTGACTGGGCTGATCAGTGTCCAGGGTAATAGGAACTGTGAGCACTCTCGTGTTCTGGCACATGTAGGCACTGTCGTGATATGACTGAAACAAGGTTGAAAATGACGTTAAAACCCTACTACTCACTCAGTCACTCCAATTTTCCCATTATCCTGTATTCTAATCTTTTCAGATTGACAAACCAGTGCCCCCTGGTAACCGAGGAGTGAACTACTTCTGTAGAAACATCACCGACGAGATGCGACAACAGGGCCGAGATAGACTGTTTGCTGTGACAAAGGAAGATCTTTTAGATGTTACGACAAGGTATGAAATAAAAAAATGTACTACATACTATGGTAAATGTGGAGTCGAGTCAAACAAATGTGTGCATGATACCTGAACAGATCCTGTCTGATAGTTTTAGAAATTCTCTTTCTTCGCCACTGGATATCAGTATTGCTGAGACCATCTCCCTTAAGGTCTCTGATATATGGGTCACTGAGTGATTACTACATGTAATATACATTGTATATCTTTATTTAATCATGATAACAACACTCTCACTTCACAAACTATACTTTGATGGTCATTTATTGTGCAATGTTGTAACATAATTGTTGCTACCTTCTAAGCATCTCAATATCTTAAAATTGAGACTGAAAATTCACACATGTAAAATTGTGCTGCAATGTTAATTTATTTGATAAAAACATTTCCAACATTTTTTAACTTCAATTTCTGGTACACAAGGTCTCACTGTTGATGAAAAATTCCATCAAAAGTTGAATTTCGTAACATTCAAGAACCACCAAGAGAACCATTTTGTCGTGGATCAGTTTAAAATATTCAGTTTTGATGAACAGATATCCTGATAAACAATTAACAACTGATATTGACTTTATGTGGTAGATCTTTTCAATGACTATTATACTCAATTCTTTATTTCAGATATTTTGCCCCAGGTCAAAGGATAAACTCGGTCACATTTTTGGGCCCAGAGAATGAAGCTGTCAAGGGAGATCATTCTTGGAAAATTCTGTCGGAATCTTGAAAATGAAACTTTGCCTCTAGCCTTAAGATGAACTGTCATAATAGGCCCTGAAAATGAAACCATCAACAGAAATCACTCTTTGGAAGTCCTGTTGGAATCATGCATGAAATGCAATCCTGCTGAAGTGGTATTTTGTGATGAAAAATTCAATGAAATGAAATTCAATGAAATCCACCAAAAGATCGATCAACAGATTGATGCTGTTGCTAAGAGACTGAAATGACAGACATGTTGTGATTGACAAGTATGTGAGATTGATAAATGGATCATTGCTAAATCTTGCATGTTCGTAAACAATACTTGAGAGGAATTTAAAATGAAATCCAAGGAAATTGGATTCTGAAGAGGAAGATTAGGCCTGGCTAACCACGTATTGTAATTAACCCTCTTTAAATAAATTTATTATTACAATGTATTATTACTTGAAACCCAAAAAGAGAAAGTACATATTTTTGTAATATTCCTCACTTTTCTAAGAGCATGTTCAAAGAAAGCCATTTGTTATAGAATTACTGTCTATCCATTTGCCTCCATTGATCAAATCTGGTATTGCTGCATACATGTACCTCAGCAGAGAGGGACTGAACAGAAAATTACAGGATGTTAAGGAGATATATTTTTCAAAAAATACTGATATATCAGGCGTAAAGACAAAAAACTTTACAGAATTAAAATCCGTCTAGTATTTGTTGTCATAGAGCATTTTAAAGTGCCGAAAATACAGTAATTGGGTACCTGTACGGTACATTAACCAGGTACAATACATTACCTAATTACCGTACTGTACTTAATTAATACTGTATTATTGTATCAGTACCTAATTACTGTTATTTACCTAATTGCAGTACATTAAAGATAGTGCCACGGCACTGTAGCTCATCTGGCTGTAACTGGAGAAAGTAGCTGTAAGAAATTTTTACTAAAGAACTGCAATAGATGAGTTTGTGTTGTCTGCCCTGAACACCAAATGATCCATGCAGTAATTTCCTGAGATTTCATGATAACAGAGTTTCAAGGGAAATTCAAGATGCGGCCATATTGGATTTTCGAAATGGACCAAAAAAGGTATCTTGCACAACTGGACCACAAGGGGAACCTGTGTACCCAATTTGACAAAGATCCATGCAGTAATTTCCTGAAAATTCACCATCAAAAAATTTCATGGGGAAATTCAAGATGGCCGCAAGGTGGCCATATTGGATTTTCGAAATGGACCAAAAAAGATATCGTGCACAACTAGACCCCAAGGGGAACCTGTGTATCAAATTTGAGAAAGATCAATGCAGTAGTTCCTGAGAAATCGTGATAAATTTTTCATGGGGAAATCCAAGATGGCCGCCTGGTGGCCATACTGGATTTTTGAATCAGACCACGAAAGGTATCTTGGACAACTAGACCCCAAGGAGAACCTGTGTACCAAATTTGAGAAAGATCCAAGCAGTAGTTCCTGAGAATTGCGATAAAGTTTCATGGGGGAATCCAAGATAGCCACCTAGTAGCCATATTGGATTTTCGAATCGTACCGAAAAAGGTATCTTGTATAACTAGAGCCCAATGGGAACCTGTGTACAAAATTTGAGGAAGATCCATGCTGTAGTTCCTGAAAAATCGCGATAACAATGTTTCATCAGGAAATCCAAGATGGCTGCCTGGTGGCCATATTGGATATTTGAATGCGACCACAAAAGCTATCTTGCACAACTAGACCCCAAGGGGAACCTGTGTACCAAATTTGAGAAATATCTATGCAGTAGTTCCTGAGAAATAATGACAAGATTTCACTGGCAAATTCAATGGCCATATTGGATATTCAAATTGGACTAAAGTACACATGTTGTACAACTAGACCCAAAGGGGAACCGGTGTACCAAATTTGTGAAAGATCCATGAAGTAGTTACCGAAAAATAATGACAAGATTTCACTGGCAAATTCAAGATGGCCGCCATGGCAGCCATATTTAAAATCATATCGACACGGCATGAACATATTCTGGTGTACTCATTGGGGGGAACATGCATGCCAAGTTTCAGCTTAATCAGCAAAGCGGTTTCAGAGAAGATGTTTACGCACGACGCACGATGGATAACGGACAATCAGGCAATGACATTAGCCCATCGGGCCTTCGGCCCAGATGAGCTGATTAGGTACAGCATGTTAATTAAGTAGAGTACAGTAATTATTCAGGCTAGGAGTCAAATATGAAACTTACATGATCATGACAAGGAATCTCTAGAAACATATCTCAGCATTGATATTCAATGCTAAAAATAGATTGAAAAAATCTTTTAGGATTTTGCTCTATTCTGGGTGCATCTCAATTTGGGCACTGTATTTAACGCAGTGATATGGGTGCAATTTAAAGGCCTATCCTATTATATTAAGATGGACAAATTCAATAACAAGTCAATACAATAACAAGACCATATATGAGAGGTGATCATTTCTTCTGTAAAATCAGGCATGATCAAATTTATTAGAACGGGAAGTTGACAAATGGGTTCAAAATCATAGATATAATTCTTTATTTCTTTGTTATTTCAATGATTTATTAGAACCAACGATTCAATTTTGTCCCCAAACTTGTGGGTGATTGAATATTGATAGGGGGATTGAATTATTACAGGGATTACCTAAGTTTTATAGATTTTCTTTCATTCACAAGATGTTCAAATTTATTGGAGTGACTGAACAGAATTTGAGGCAGAATTTGGGGGTGATTGAATGTTGATAGAGTGATTGAAAGATTAGAGAGTTTACCCTGAAGTGCTGATGTATTGTACATCATTGTGATCAGTTTAATCATGTTCTTGTTTTCATGCAGTTTCTATGTATGGATTATCTTTGTCTTTTCAATAAATGGAGACAAATCACAATGGCGAAGAAAGAAATATTCCTACGAAGTGGGCTTTCATTTGCAAATTGTCCGGTAATGAGTGAGTGAGTGAGTCAGTCAGTCCATCCGAATCCTTTCGTCGGCAAAATAAGGACAACCGTTGACATTAGAACCTTGATTTTTGGCATGAACGTGCATTGTTGCCAGTAAGATCTGAGCTGACCTGCTTTTGATGAAAATTTGACCTACTTAGGTGACCTTCTACATTACGCTTGGACCCCCAAGTCATCTTCCCCAACCTACTTCGTAGGTCCTGTGACGTTATTCACACCACCTTAATCCCTCTGATAATTCAATCACAGGAAGTTGACAAAGTTGTTGTCACAGGCATTTGACAAAGTTGTTCAGAGTGGTGCAGATAATCCATTATTTCTTTGAAGCAACAGGAACGCAATTTGGCTGGGTGGTGCCTAGTTGGTTCGTCGTGATATGACTGAAATCTTGCAGAAAGCGACTTCAAATCCTATTTACTCACTCATTATTTCTTAGTTATTTCAATGATTTTAGATGGCGATCAGATTTATTAGAAAAGTCGATTTAATTTTGTCCCCGAAAATTGGAGGTGATTGAATTTTGATAGGGGGATTGAATTATTAGAAGGATTACTGTATGTTCTGTATATTATGTTTAAGCCATTCTTCTAGGTTGTATTTCCCAAGGGAATAATTGTGTATCTCGTCAAAGTTTGGTAAGCTTCATTCTTGGAACCCAAGTCTATCATGCCTAATCGAGCCAGAAGGAATACGAACTGGGAACGGGGAAGGCTGTTGCGCTCCTGATGATGAACAGGCCCATATAATGGCTTTCGACATTTCATGCAAAATCAGTTCTGAAATTGTATACATCTATTAGACCTGTATGTTTATTGTTCGAGCTCTTCAACCTGATGACTCGAGGTTAAAATTGCGCTACATATCATGTAGAAGTTCTGGCAATTTTGGCGCAAGACAAACTATAATTGACAATACATGTATATCCACTGCAAATTGTGCCGTCAGTCAGTTGTCCAGGATATTACCTTTTCAATGAGAGGTCTTTCTCCAAAGTCTTAACAAAATTTTATTCTAGTCAAATGGTGCTTCATTTAAAGAAAGCTTATGCTCAAAGCATCAAGTTGATACTCCGCAATATTTCAAGGTTCATCAATTTTTGCTTCAGTTACTGTACAAGATGTATTCTAGGAAAAAAAAAGTATTTTGGTGGGTGTCTGCTCTATAAATGTTACGTTACCAAAAAAAAAAAAAAAGTCGTACACAATTTTGAGTAATGTACGTGTATCACTTTTTTTTCGTACGAACTTTCCCGTGTACATATTTGAGAAAATCTAAATGTGGGCCAAATTTTAGTAGCTTGAAAGATATATGGGGCACCTCTTCCCACTTCCCTTATATGTGTTGTAATTAAGATTGAAAGGAATTACAAAAATATATATTACGTATGTATATGTATATTTTACCGATACGGTTAAGAAACCTACAGACTGTGTGTAACAAATATTATTGTAAAAGTTGGTTGGTACAACTAAATAAAACACTATTTCAAAATTATATGCATTGTCTTTTTACCAAGATTTGCCCATCATGCATGAAGTTTGTATTACGTGTGGTAGGAACGGCTCCGGCGGAGATTGCCGAGAACAATCGGCATGCGCAGTGACCAATTCCCGGAGACCCCTAAAACGGCAGACTTTGTGAGACCTTGGAACCTGTAAGACGTGCCGCTGAAAAGCCACCAACTGGTCCCGGAGGTAAGTACGATGTCTCACCATTATGATGCTAACCCATATTAGTTAGTATTTATGGTGGGTATAACCGCCACAGTAATACTCGGCTACTACAACATTGGCGCTGCGAGCAAAAAACCTTGGAACCTGTAAGACGTGCCGCTGAAAAGCCACCAACTGGTCCCGGAGGTAAGTACGAAGTTTCACTGTTAGGATGCTAACCCTTATTAGTTAGTGTTTATGGTGGGTATAACCGCCACAGTAATACTCGGCTACTACAACATTGGCGCTGCGACAGTAAATAACCTGACAACACGTGTTTTGTTGGGAGACGCCATCTTGGATTTCGGACCCTTTTTGAAAGAGTTCAGTCAAACTTTTTGATAAAAACGTCCGAGAACGAAGCGTAAGTGGATGTTTACTGTTTCGGACGATTTAGTATATTGTTAGAATTCTTATAGGCTAGAAATTATCTCCAAAAGACAGGCGGAATTTGTGAAAAAAGTTTTCTTGTTTCCCGCGCTGACAAGTGTCAACAGCCTGATTAGGCTGTTCCAACAATATAGTTGTGACTCTTTGCTAGTTTCTGATTTTCCTGGAAGTACTGAAGAGTCAATATTTATTAGATAAGTTCTAGAGAACCTATTGTTTGATTATATGTGAAAAAAATTATATGAATTTTTTTTTTTTCGTGGCTGTTACATTTACTGAGCATACCCGTTGGGAAAGTTGTTTATCGTTCCCGGTTGTTGTGGCGTGAACAACAACAACTTGTATGGTCATAAATCTTTGAAGTCTTCTCTTTTCAAGTTAAAGGGAAAGAGGATTTATAGTTTTGGTCAGGGTTATTCCACGTTTAGGATTAAAATTCGAAATTCATTGTCAAGTAGTTTGTATAGGATTGACCAATTATTTTGAGTTTTATTTTGGGTTTCGGCCTAAATGGGCTGGTCCCTACATTATTAATATTTATTGAATAAAAAATAACATTTGACGTCTGTCGGCTGGAGAGAGATTTGTTCGCTTCAAAATTCCAAAGACAAAAAAGTTTGAGTTTATTTAATTTCCAAGATATTATTGGAGGGTTGTTGCATCGGTACGGTTAGACTTCGTACTTGGGATTAGTACATGACTAGTTAAATTGTTTTTTATAGCACGTTTACAAAGTCAAGCTACAGCCTATTCCTGAACAATTCTCTGTGATTAAGTGATGCTGAATAAACTCTTGTAAATTACTGTGATAAAAAAGATATATATTTATAAACAAGAAAAAACAATTTTTAGTAAATAATTGGATTTATAATTATTATTCCACCCAGTAGGCCCTACTATATAAGGCTTAATTGTGTCTAAGGATATACGCCTTTGAGGAGTTGTCCTGGACATGGTAGCTGCATATAGGCGATAGTATTTAGTGGAACAATTAAATTGGTGCTAGATTGAGGAAATACTCTTTGATCAAATTATTTATGCATGATTGAGTACCGTATATTTTATATGCACACATATTTAATATGGAATAGGCTTGGCTGATAATTTTTTATGTTTAACTGTGAATATACTGTGATCCCGGTGGCTAGTGGCTAAGTGCTGCGGTTTGATCGCCGGAAATACTGGTCGTCACAATTGCTGATGTTTGTTTTGCAGATAACAACAACAACAGTATAGTAACAACAGCCTAACATCAACAACAATATATCAACAACAACTTAACAACAACAACGCAACACAAGTGCATAAGAACTTATGGATGTGTACACTGCTATCTGATATTGGTTAGCAACCATTGCAATCTTACTGCTAACACTGTAGATCTGCAGACACTAATAGATTGCTGTCAATAATACATGTCCCTTGTCAACACAATAGTGCTTGTTACATGTATTCAATAGGTACAAGTGTTGTTGATGTATGTTGGTTGACAGTCATTTGTGGAGACAATATTGGGAATCTTTATTATAAATATTGATATATATTCTTGTCTACCATCTTTAAATACTGTTGATGTCTGTTGAAAAATCAGTGAACAATACAGGCAAGTATGCATAACTTCAGCAAAAACTGAGTAGTGTCGAGCGAGTACAGTTCTTTGGCGGTGGTGTATTTGAATAGGTAATCTAAGCAACTTGAAAAATCTGAACTTCCCATTCATTTACAGTTAGTGTATCAGGTAATCGTGTTCAAGTTTATTAATTATCATTTGAGCTGTTATCACCAATAGTTGCTGCTTCCGGCAATTGTTTATTGCTATGCCCACACAATTGTTGCTATAGTTTTGCACCAGACCATTAATGTTGCCATTGCTTGCATATATGTACAACTATCACACTTGCGTGGTACCAGTGTAATTATTTCCAACAATTGTTGCCATCAGCTGCATGGTCTTTCATCGGACTTGTATTGCTGCTAGTATTGATTAGTTGCGCATAGCTAAATAACTATCAAAATTTTTCAACTTCGGCATTGCTATTTGCTAAATATTACTATTACTAAACTTGTGACATTGTTGCCAGTTGACAATACAATACACTGATTGGGAATCGACCGAGAAACACCACTGCCCGGGAGCGGTACATAGCTTTGCACTGTTCAGGTAGTCGACAGGTTTTCTGTGATTATAACAGTAGTACATATCAACTGTGACCATTGTTACTAGCGGCCACGACTAGTCATAGTCCCTCGAGAGGGGGGTGTGGGTGTCGTGGTGGCATTTGTTAACTCGGGTCGCGTTGTTTGCCATTGGACCTTATTTATCAGTTTTATAGCAACGCGCTGATCAGTAATGGTGGTACCATTTACCTATGCATTGAATTAGGTCTAATATTTTATAATTTGGAGCCTCTTAAATTCTGCATTTGTTCAATTATCTTAAATTGGAGTTTTTACTTTACTCTTAAATTTATTGTGCATGTTATAAATTTGGAGTAAGTTATCAATTCTTAATCAGGCCGGTATATTAGCTAGTGGGACTTGGGCCCGTATACCATCACCCGATTAAGTTGTGATTATTTGGATAGGTTGTGGGTAATATTGTTAACATCTCTCCCACCATTTCCTGTCGGTATTTTCTTCGCGGAATTGTCTACCCATTGGCGTCTGTGGTTCTCCGCGTGATTGCGCGCCATGTTTCTGTACTTTGGGTGGTCTTGGTCGGCTGTTCTGCAAATTTGTCATCTTTGAAATGACAAAGTGGATTCACGGAATCCACCTTGCTGAAACAGGACAGGATGCGTACCGATATTACAACCGAGATAGGGGGCCTTTGTTCAAGTTTACAGCACTTAGAGGGTTCAGTTAAAAATAGCATGGTCAAATTTGCTGTCAACATGAAGTCCAGGCGGGAACTTTTTGAATCCAGAATGGATACAAAATTTCAGGAAATGCAATCGAAGTTAGACGACAGATTCCAATCTTTAGAGTATCAAATGACAAAGTTGTTACAGCCAATAGTGGCGAATATAAATAAAGAGGGATTCAATAGCCACCCCAGCCAAGACGGGAAACCTTTCTCTCGTGTAGATGATTGGGAGGGGGGAAAGAGTGCACCACTTACGGCCCACTCAAGTATGGGGGGACCGTTTAAACAATCAGGTAGTACTCTAGGGACCCCTGTTGATTTATTTCCTCGGGGCAGACCACGACAAGATGACTACATTAGTCACATGGAGAAGAATATTCCAGAGTCTGGAATTTATGGGGCAGGGCGCCCCCCAGGGTTCAGCGCCCGTATGAAACAGAATGCTGCACGTAATCTGGCTTGTGGGGATGGTGGATTGCCCAGCGTATCATGTTCCCCTTTAAGGGGACAAGACACGATTACCGGTTATACTGGTACAGGCTTCGCCACTACCCCTGGCCAATATCAACTGTTAAACACTGGAGTTGATCTTGGTGTCCCTGCATCTTTAGTACCGCCGGTG
The DNA here is from genome assembly GCA_036873755.1 of Hanleya hanleyi. Lineage (NCBI taxonomy): Eukaryota > Metazoa > Mollusca > Polyplacophora > Lepidopleurida > Hanleyidae > Hanleya > Hanleya hanleyi. The sequence goes on from JAVTVY010011948.1 coordinate 11,584, forward strand.
CATTCAGAGGCGGAAATTCTATCGGGGCACCCGAGGGCACCCTTGCCCCCATGGAGAGAGGGGCGATCTAGTGGGGCTGTGATTGATACAACTCCAATACCAAGTAAGAGCAATCATCACCTGAGTGGCATCCAGAGGCCTTTAGAGATGTATGTCGGTGCTGGGGTCTCGCAACCTCTAACCCACATGCAGTCTGGGTTGCCAGAAAACCAGGGAAATGGGGTGGGTGTACCTCGATATGATGAGTGGGTAATACCACCTTCCAGGGCTCGGGAATGCGATCAAGAGCGCTCATGGCATCCCGAACGTAGGCGAGGTCGTTATGACGGCTCCTTTCCAGGAGGCATGACGTCAAGCAATGAGGACTATGATTTTGTTAATAGGTCACCGGAACATATGTCTCCGGTGCGTGGATGTTTGGGTAGTTCTTCCCCGAGCCGTCGAAGGAGACCAGTAGTCTGTTACCACTGTCAATGTCAGGGTCATTATGTCTGGGATTGCACCAAGCCAAGGCAGAGCCTGACCCGGTTAATGGAGGGTCGACTTCCGGGGGGACATTTAAACGACCAATCCCCAGTCCTAGATGGTGATAGGGTCAAAATCAAAATTGGAACGGCTTCGTTTGGGCAGCCCCCTACCCCCTCTGGAAATATAGAGACACAGGAGGGAAGGGGTGAGTCTAGCTCCATGGCCGTGGGAGGGCGTTTGACTGAGGGAACGCAAAGTTTAGAGATGTGGGACAATCTCGGGGTACCAGGCGAGTCCATCCCCCAGCCTTCCGATGAGGGAGGTGGAGGCCACGAGCCTGGTATACCCTGTGGCATCAAAGAGCCTTCTATAAGAGGGGCAGTCCAAAAACGAAAGTCCTCGGGCACGATTTCCCTATCAATGGGAAGCGGAACAAACGTAGGGACTTACATCACTCGTGGCCCACTGGGGAGAGGAAACCCCAATCCCCGTGAACGTCCGGTAGTCATCAGTGAAAAGGTCGTGATTGCGGATTCTCGAGTATGCAGAGTCGGACCACAATTGGGGGACTCGGACGTTCGTGGGACACAAGAAGTGGAAAGTCCCACGTCCACGGAGGGTTCCGTACAAGGGGGAGGGACAGCCCTTGGTCAAATTTCCATGGTGACGAGTTCCCTTCTTTGGGGAATCCGTCCACCCATGGGTGCAGCTGACATTCGTGAGACTTGGGACGGGGAGGACTCGGATGCCATCAAATATTTCGGAATCGGATTACACATTGGGTTAACATTTGTGCTGGGGACAAATGATGGTGTGTATTTCGCCATGTCTGGGGTTCGCCTATGCTTGTTGCAGGGGCCAGAGAGAGACTTGGCTGCACTTGGGAATGTCTCCCAACACCATCCAGGGCGTTTGTGTTGGGACCCGGGTGGAGTTCTTGGGGATCTGGTGTATCGAAGGGATTTGGCGAGTAAGGTGGGCCAGAGTCGCAAGTTGCGACCGGTTTACATTGGTCCTCTTCTGGTGGTTGAGGTGATAGCATCAGCGCTCTATCGTGTAGAAGATCGAAAGCGAATATGTGTTGCACCATGACATGTTGCGGGTGTGTGAGGATCGAGATATACCCTTGTGGATCCGGAAGCGGAGACACGTTTTATTAGAGGAACAGGGAGAGCACGTTAAGGCTCAGACTGATACCTTGGCCGCGCAAACACCGATCCGGTCTTCCAGTCGATCCGATACCCTTCGCGGGGCTCGGGCTCCAGTAAGGCAGGACGGGCCCGTCTCCCTGGCTGTTGATCTTGTCCCGATGGGACAGGCGCTGCCAGAGGTGTCGGGACCTGAACCATACATTGGGGAGTCACGGGTACAGGGTGATGGAACATGGACAGATGCAGATGACTGGGGTTTGGGGAATTTGTTCGCGGAAACTGAACCACGGGTGGTGCCTAACTGTCCATTAGATTCGGGACTCAATAGCCAACCAGTGGTGACGCGGAGGGGACGCGAAGTGCATACCCCTCATTATCTAGCCGAGTACGATTGCTCAGAGTAGACCTAACGTCCGTTTGGTTTAGCTGTATGTCTGACACAGTCCTTTACATGTCTTGCGCGTCCGCGGAGAGCCAGATACGCGGGGTGGACTTGGCGCACTGATTAAATGTAAATCATGTAAATAGAATATTGGAATTCATGAACACAGTGGGAGGGCTCGGGTCCCAGTATAAATTTTTATAGAAAATTGATTGCTTATTTTACTCTTGGAGGTGGGGGTCGTCCAGTTAGAGGACGCCACATTAATCGATGTGGAGATGCCTGCTTCTAAGCGTCCTTGGACAGAGGGGGACCTAGATGAGATTCCTCTGATGGGTAGGGTTGGTGGGGGTGATGCTGACGCTGTTCATGGTTCTGTGTCCCCGATTGGGGATCCCTCCGTGCAGCGGCAGCTGATCTTCCACCTGTGCCCTCCCCATCATCAGGGGTAGTGGATGCATCAGGCAGTGTGTTTCCGGCTGGCGACCTCTGCCTGATATGCCGTCGACAGATAAAATGCCACAAGATCCAGAGGCATGTGACACGAGGTCACTTGCCTTTCTATATGGAAATGGATCTGGGGCGCCTCCCCATTGCTGCCGCCTCTTGGTATGCGGAGACCTAACTCCCCATGGTTTATGGGACCGGTTGTCTGTCACATTGCTCATTGCCGTAACATGGCACCGATGGTGGTATTGGAGGTAGCTCGGAGGAATGCTTGTCGTTTCTTCGGGCTGCTTCTATGATTGCATGTGGGTGTGGCCGACGACCAGGGCCTCGTTGGAAGATAACCAGGAGGAGGTGCCATTGAAGGGAGGGAGGTTCCGTCAGGAGGAGCAAATTTGAGGCCTATGCAAGGGCAAGGCTTGCTCTGTATAAAAAAAAAATATATATCCTGATTTACGTCCTCCTAGAATGGGAGGTGTAGACCTATAGTGAGCATTGGACGGTTTGCTAACAGGTGGTTTTGTTTTATATTTTTGTTTCAGTTTTGGGTTGGGATTAAATTTGGGGTTTTAGTAGTGCCTTTATCTTACGATAACAAGGAAAGTCAAGAATCAGTCCGCCCGAGTTAGGGAGGATGGCTCATTGACAATTCGACATGAGGGTGCATGCTAGGGTTTTTTTTTGTTAAGGGGGAAGGGTGTGTGTGTATATATATATATGTATGTATTTTTTAATGGAGGATAGGAGGAATGTTATAGGTTACTCTCAAAATGGAGGATAGGAGGAATATTATAGAGTAATCTTTAAATTATATATATGTATGTATTTTTTAATGGAGGATAGGAGGAATGTTATAGGTTACTCTCAAAATGGAGGATAGGAGGAATATTATAGAGTAATCTTTAAATTGAAGGATAGGAGGAATATTGTAGGTTATTTTAACAAAAAAATTCTGGATTTTTAGAGTATAGGTTTTTGGGGGTATTGGGGGGTTTTTAGCCAGTTTGTGGAGAGCTGGATTAGGGTGGGGTCCTACCTCATCTCAAGTGAACTCCTACCCGACAATCCTTATTGCCACCTAACACCGAGCAGCGGGGCCCTTTGGGGGTGTTATATGGATTATCGCCGCCACCAGTAATGGAGGGACGATGCCATTTTACACCAATCCCATTGGGACCAGGGATCCGAAAATTGTTAGGGGGAAGAGTGTGGTAGGAACGGCTCCGGCGGAGATTGCCGAGAACAATCGGCATGCGCAGTGACCAATTCCCGGAGACCCCTAAAACGGCAGACTTTGTGAGACCTTGGAACCTGTAAGACGTGCCGCTGAAAAGCCACCAACTGGTCCCGGAGGTAAGTACGATGTCTCACCGTTATGATGCTAACCCATATTAGTTAGTATTTATGGTGGGTATAACCGCCACAGTAATACTCGGCTACTACAACATACGCATCGGCATGTATTTGTATTTCACTGTAGACAGAAGACATACTTCAGCGTCTTGTCGAATATCCTGGTTACCACATGTATTATATCAGAAGTGGATGAAAACTAGAAGTATGCAAGGATCACTTAGACTATGTAGACTGCAGTGGCACCATCAGCCTGCCTATAAACGCTTCATGTGACGTATGATGTGAAATATGCGCAATACAGAATCCAATTTTTCCAATGTGCGCCGATCGGCTTGCAGTCGTTATTAGTCGGCAATTGTCGGCAGCTGAATTACCTAAATTTGGACTGAGGAATCATGGGAATTATCTGGAGCACGCAGTCTGGCCGTACGCTACGGTGACCCAGAAAACCGGTTGTGCTGACATCGGAGTCAACAGATCCAAACTTCTGCCCAACGAAGGTCTACCTTTACTTTCGACTCCTGTTGTCTTTTTAACACATTAGTTCGATATCGTAAATGGACAATAAATTATTGAATTACAATCGAGTATGGTCGTAGTTCATTTATTGTGGGGACCCAGGTCTACGGTACCTTATAAACTCTGGGAGATAACGCGGAAAGTTAATTTATTTGCTTTACTTCTAACCTGATGGCCCCCTAACGGGTGGGCAGGATATTACCATATATGTCTTTTTTCTTTATTGTGCATCTAAAATCTCCAAATCCATAATCCATCATGTCCGCCCTCAATTTTCCGCGGTAAGCATGGGAGGTCATTATATGACGTAACCAACACTGGCGACCAATGAACATTCGATTTTCTTACAACCGAAGTTCAAAATACTACAGAAATATCGCGTGATACGCAGGCGTGCCTTATTAGGACTATCAGGAATTTTACTAGCGAGTCACAAAGGTAAATGATTGGCTACCAGATTTAGAAGCACAAGCCCCATTATATGTAACGGCTTGACCCAGAGAGAAAACGAAAGGGGAAAGCTATTGTGCTCGTGACGATGAGTTCATTCACTTCGGCTTCCTCAATTCTGTTTCCTAGTTCAATTAACTAAATGTATCAACTTAGGTTACATTTCGCTGAATAAATATTATTGATGACGGGAGGTTTGCATCAAGAGTGTGAGAAGAACGAATATCCTTAGAATGCCGCATCTGACAATTCAGCTGGGTGCTTATTTGCATATGAATAGACTTCCTGGATAAATTAGAGGGATATATTAATTAATTATTATTGTTACCAGTGCTGGTAACTAACAGTCAACAATATTTTGTTCCTTGGAAGTACAAATAAATCGCCACGACAAGTTAACATAGGGAGCCGTGAATTTGATGATTTTCATTGATATGCAGGTGCAGGGTCACGGCCTCTCACAAAACTCCCATGATTCATTGCGCCATCTTCGTCGATTCGACTCCGGACGCTGGAGTTGCATTCGCGGCTGCTTGAGTCGTGGCCTGACATTCCAAAATTGTCTCCCCTGGAAGTTCGCCAGTTCCCGCTAGGGGGCAATGTTTTCAACTGGATGCGCTAAAACGGGTAACATGCCGTCGATGACACTGAATACATCCTTGCATACTTCTAGTTTCATCCACTTCTGATTATATATATAAAAGAAAAACCCCAGAAAGTCATGTGCACAAGCTCGGCAGTAGATACCGTACAATATATTACTGGATTATAAGATCTGATACAACGGTGTTCATGATTCTTAAAATAAAGACCCACAAAAGAAAACTAATATGAATTCGTAATATGGTAACGACTTAACACTGGTGACAGTAGTAGGATGACGGCAAATTCTCGCCCCAAAATGATGCTGTAGTGCCATGGTGAGGTGCTGAAGTCACGACGTCACATCCGGGTCACATCTGGGTCACTTCCGGTGACGTCCGGTCACGTGAACAAGAGTGATCTTCCCCTACATATAAGACCCCAGTGACTTCCAATGTTAATCTATGTGCAGTGCACAATGTTTAACCTAATGGGAAACCCACACATGGACATTTGCGGAAAGGAGTGTGGCATCTTGTTTTTTTTGGAGAGGGGTCTCATCACGTAGAACACGATGGAAGGGGTCGCGAAGCCATTGGTTGAAAAGTTCGCATTGCGCATGTGGGAGACGTTTTTGGGTCTGGGTGGGCTCATAGTGGGTCAATTGGGTTGAGTGAGATATCAGTGTGAAGCAGTCGTGAGGGAGAATACGACTGGATGGGTGTGACGTGGAACTGACGTCATTCCGCGCATGCGCATGGGTCGTGGTTGGCCACTATTGGTCCAAATGGGTCGTGGGAGGTGTCAAAGTGAAGGCCTCCAGAGCAATCAAGTTATGGATTGGTGCATGTAAAATTAGGATTGGGTTTGAACATATAAAATCCGGAAACATGGACTTTACCCCTAAAAATCAACCAGGTCTAGATGAGCTAATATGGCGTCCCAGCCGATCGCGGCCTATGCTGCCATCTGGAGGCAAGGACGACAACTCTGACTAGGCGAAACCTCTGTGGGCCGAATTCCAGGTGATCTCCTCTGATTCGAACATGTGCATGTTAATCTGTATTGGGAATGCACATATGGGATAGGGGTGGTCATTTTTGTTCTTGCGGAATTTACTATGGGGTGTGACATCTTGTTTTCGTCGTCTCGCGATGTAGAACACGATGGGAGGGGTCTCGAAACCAAGCGGTGATTTTTTTTTAAAAGTTCAGGTAGGTCTGGCAATAGGTCCATACTGGCACAGTGGACAATGTTTGTCCCACTGCGAAACCCACGCATGGGCATTTGCGGTATAGGGTGTGGCTCCTTGTTTTCTTCATCTCGAGCTGTAGAACACGATGGAAGGGATCTCGAGGCCATACGTTTTTTGAGAAAAGCTACTGTGCGCACGGCAAGTAGTGCTGAAAGAACTTTTTGGGGTGTAGATGGACCCCTAGTGGTCCGATTGGGTCGTATGTGGTGTCAGTGTGAAGCATTAGTGTCCGTGTGAAGCATTCATAGGGGAGCGTCCAACTGGTGTGCGGTGGAACTGACGTCATTCTGTGCATGCGCATTAGAAAAGGGGTATGGGAAGGGAGGTTTTGGGGTTGAGGTGGACTGATAGTGGTCCGATTGGGTCGTATAAGGTGTCATCGTGAAGCATTCTTGGTGGTCCTTCCAACTGGACTAGTGTGTCGCCCGTTTTCAACATTCTGCGCATGCGCAGACAGGGAATTGTGGGAAAACTACATGAGAAGCGGTGTTTTGGGATCGAGGTGGACCCATAATGGTCCGAATGGGTCGTATGTATCAGTGTGAAGCTCTCGTGGGGTAGCGTCCAGCTGGATATGTGTGGGCTGGGAATAGCATCTGTCAGCGCATGCATAGTAGAAAAAGGGCATTGTAATGGACGTTTTGAGGTTGAGATGGACCCATAGTGGTCCGATTGGTCCGTGAGAGGCCTTATTTTGAAGTTCTCTTGGGGGTAGCGTCGGGTGGTGTCTAAATACATATGGACTGATGACGGACACGTGTTCATCGCTATATGTACAGACACCACCACCACCGGGCGGTGACACCACCAGCACTGGGCGTTGATGCCCGTCAACGCCCGGTGGTGGTGGCCTGCCGAGAGAGGCAAGGCGGCTTAGTGGGTGTGTGCAAATTTATGATTGGGTTTGAACATATAAAAAGCGGAATATCAACAAATTCATAAGTGTTCATATAGTTTATTATCCCCTCCAGTGGGGGAGCCGCGTTGGGTATGTTACAATTCAAGTATGCGCTTGTCCAGTCAGAAGCCGTCCTTTGAGAAAGGCCAATCTCTGTTCGCTGTAACCTAAGCATTGTCGGGCAGGCCAGGATACTGTTTAGGCAGCATGTCCTGAAACAGTTGTTTGCGCATTCTGATTGCATTTTCCAGGGCCTCAGTGGGTGGTAGCCCCATATCCTCTTCCAAGTGACGCTTGGTATTCATGATGGACCTGTGCGTGGGGTCGTCTTTCATTTCAAGCGGTAGTAGTGTATACTGTTCATAGATCGCCATGGCTGTTTTCCTGATGCTGGGATGCATTTGGATGTACGACTGTTGTAAGTTACCCTGTCCGGCGTCCTCGATCGCTGCAGCATGAGTATTAATAGCCGCTCTCACAATACGATCCCAAAAGGTAGGTTCGTCCTCACTTCCTTGGGATGTAGGCTGACTATCTGAGATCAAGCTTTCCGTATCAGTAAATAGACTCTCAGCAGTCTGTATCTGACTCCGCTGTGGGCTTCTCGAGAGAATTCTATGATTATAATCACAGAACAGAAGGCAAACAAGTTTACCTCAGTTCTATTGTTCTAGAACTATCTACAGCGACCAATTTTATACTGCAATACCATGACACTCCCCTTCTTAAAAGAAGAAGGTTTCAAACTTGGAACTTTCTTGACATTTCAAAACATTATTACAAAACAAAATCTATATTACAACAGCAAAAATGTTGACAAATTTATGTACTTTATATGCGAGACAAACAATCAGCGATCAAATTGTCCTTGCCTTTAATTTGTTTGATTTCAATATTGTATTCTTGTAACACCAAACTCCATCTCAACAATCTTTGATTTTTGTTTTTCATCTTACTTATAAAAACAAGTGGATTGTGATCACTGAATACAGTAATTGGCAACGATGAAGAAGTAACATAAACATCAAAATGTTGTAAAGCCAATATCATTGCTAAACCTTCTTTCTCAATGGTAGAGTAATTTTTCTTATGTTTGTAAAATTTACGTGAAAAATAACGCATTGGGTGATATACACCATCTATACCTTCTTGTAACAAAACGGCATCAGCAGCAACATCACTAGCATCTACAGCCAGTTTAAAAGGTGAATCAAAATCTGGTGGTGAAAGAACTGATGCGCTCTTGAGTATGGCTTTCAGGTTTTCAAAAGCTGATTCACATTCATCGGTCCAAACAAAAGTTACCCTCTTTCTTAAGAGTCGAGTTAACGGTTCAGTAATATCTGAAAAATTTGGACAAAATTTCTTGTAGTAACCAGCCATACCCAAGAAACGCATCAGTTGTCTCTTACATGTTGGTCTTGGAAATAGCGAGATAGCACTGACCTTAGCATCTACAGGTTTTACCTGACACCGACCTAAAACATGACCCAAGAATGTCACACGTGCATGTCCGAATTCACTTTTCCCAAGGTTGACTGTCAGCTTGGCGTCACTCAGCCGATTGAACAGTGCGGGAATTCTCTGTAGATGATCTTCCCATGTATCGCTGTAGACAATGACGTCATCAATGTAAGTCTCGCATCCTTCCAAACCGGAAGTAACACGGTTGATGAGACACTGGAACGTGGCTGGAGAATTTTTCATTCCAAATGGCATAACTTTGTACTGGAACAGACCCTACGAAGTGACGAATGCTGATATCTCCTTCGCACGATCTGTCAGTGGAACGTGCCAAAATCCTTTCAGAAGATCAAACTTATGAGGCGCCGTTTGTCACTTTCTGATTTAATCTATTGATTTATAAATTTTTGGTATTTATCAGTCAAATATATAAATCTGATAAACATGGAGGTAAAATAAACACTGAGTTTAGTAAAATTTAAATCCTATATCGGCGAAAATAATGAGCGAAACATTTATAAATATCTATTTTAGCTTTTTAGATATATATATCTTAGCTATGTTACTTTTTAGCCCACCATCACCAGATGGTGGGCTGTTCAAATCGCTTTTTGTCCGTGGTCCGTCGTCCGTCCGTAAACAATTTCTTGTTATCGCGATTTCTCAGGAACTACTGCATGGATCTTTCTCAAATTTGGTACACAGGTTCCCCATGGGGTCTAGTTGTGCAAGATACCTTTTTTTGGTCCGATTCGAAAATCCAATATGGCCACAAGGCGGCCATCTTGGATTTCCCCATGAAACCTTGTTATCGTGAATTCTCAGGAACTACTGCATTGATCTTTCTCAAATTTGGTACACAGGTTTCCCTTGGGGTCTAGTTGTGCAAGATACCTTTTCTGGTCCGATTCGAAAATCCAATATGGCCAGCAGGCAGCCATCTTGGATTTCTCCATGAACCTTTGTTATCGTGATTTCTCAGGAAGTACTGCATGGATCTTTCTCAAATTTGGTACACAGGTTCCCCATGGGGTCTAGTTGTGCAAGATACGTTTTCCGGTCCGATTCGAAAATCCAATATGGCCACCAGGCAGCCATCTTTGATTTCCCCATGAACCTTTGTTATCGTGATTTCTCAGGAACTGCTGCATGGATCTTTCTCAAATTTGGTACACAGGTTCCTCTTGTGGTCTAGTTGTGCAAGATACCTTTTCTGGTCCAATTCGAAAATCCAATATGGGCACAAGGCGGCCATCTTGGATTTCCCCATGAAACCTTGTTATCACGATTTCTCAGGAACTACGGCATGGATCTTTCTCAAATTTGGTACACAGGTTTCCCTTGGGGTCTAGTTGTGCAAGATACCTTTTCTGGTCCGATTCGAAAATCCAATATGGCCCCAGGCGGCCATTTTGAATTTCCCAATGAAATTTTGTTATCGTGAATTCTCAGGAACTACTGCATTGATCTTTGTCAAATTTGGTACACAGGTTCCCCTTGTGGTCTACTTGTGCAAGATACCTTTTCTGGTCCGATTCGAAAATCCAATATGGCTACCAGGCGGCCATCTTGGATTTCCCCATGAAACCTTGTTATCGTGAATTCTCAGGAACTACTGCATTGATCTTTCTCAAATTTGGTACACAGGTTTCCCTTGGGGTCTAGTTGTGCAAGATACATTTTCTGGTCCGATTCGAAAATCCAATATGGCCAGCAGGCAGCCATCTTGGATTTCCCCATGAACCTTTGTTATCGTGATTTCTCAGGAAGTACTGCATGCATCTTTCTCAAATTTGGTACACAGGTTCCCCATGGGGTCTAGTTGTGCAAGATACGTTTTCGGTCCGATTCGAAAATCCAATATGGCCACCAGGTAGCCATCTTTGATTTCCCCATGAACCTTTATCGTCCCCGAGGCCCGCCCCCTGTACAGACCTTTTGGTCTTTGATATATGTTGGCATTTGTGGGAAGTTGATGCTGGGTCGACATCGGACCTTACAGACTAGTCTTTTGTGTTAATTGCAGTCATTTACATCTGACGACGATACAGCTCACCAATCGCCAATGTACGAGTTGTCACAGCGAAACAGCTCACCAATTACCAGTATACGAGTTGTCAGAGCATTTCCATCATAGCTCTCTAGATTTGTATCTAATACCGCTTATGCCGGTGCTAGGGGCCGTGTGGTCATATCATCCATGTTGCCACATGAACAGGTACAATAGAGGCGTACCTGAGATACAACACATATCACGAATCGTTAGATTCTTGGTATGTGCTTTGGAATAGGTTTACCAGAAGACTATTCTGTGAAGTGATATGACGCAGTCAGTATGTCGGCACCTCTTCCCACTTCCCTTATATGTGTTGTAATTCTCAAGAAGTACTGCATGGATCTTTCTCAAATTTGGTACACAGGTTCCTCATGGGGTCTAGTTGTGCATGATCCCTTTTTGGCCCGATTCGAAAATCCAATATGGCCACCAGGTGGCCATTTTGAATTTCCCCATGAAATTTTGTTGTCGTGAATTCTCAGGAACTACTGCATTGATCTTTGTCAAATTTGGCACACAGGTTCCCCTTGTGGTCTACTCGTGCAAGATACCTTTCCTGGTCCGATTCGAAAATCCAGTATGGCCACCAGGTGGCCATCTTGGATTTCCCCATGAAACTTTATCGTGATTTCTCCAGAAGTACTGCGTGGGTCTTTCTCAAATTTGGTACACTGGTTCCCCTTGAGGTCTAGTTGTGCAAGATACCACTTTCGGTCCGATTCAGAAATGTAATATGCCCACCAGATGGCCATTATGGATTTCCCCATGAAATTTTGTTATCGTGATTTCTCGGGAAGTACTGCATGGATATTTCTCCAATTTGGTACACAGGTTCCCCTTGAGGTCCAGTTGCGCAAGATACCTTGTTTGGTCCGATTCGAAAATCCAATATGGCCACCAGGTGGCCAACTTGAATTTCCCCGTGAAAAATGGTTATGGTTAATTCTCATGAAATACTTCATGGATCTTTCTGAAATTTGGTACCCATGTCCCACATGGGGCCTAGTTGTGCTAGACAACTTTTTTGGTTACGCTTCAAATTAATACGGTATTTCAGAGTTGTGACGTTGCATCACAAGAGTAGGCAGATCAAACTGTGGGGCATATTCTATATATTGACTATAGAAAATATCCATACCTTCACCTTCTATATCAAGGAGTTCAAATGATTCCGAATTCAAATGTATTTCTTCAAATTTTAAATCAGTTTACTTTAGTCCATGCCATTGCAAGTGAACTTCTCCATCGTTTGGTCTGCCGACAGGTCGGCTACACGAAGGGACGTAACTCTTGTGACACAACGTCACAACTCGACAACTGTAGACTACTGCGTGTTTCGATTCAAGAGAGATAATCAGGATTCAGACACTTTCAAAGTTTCAACATTACTGCACAGACCGGATCCCTTCAGTATTAAGTTTTGTACCATCTTACTATTTTCGAGCATGGTATCTTAAAAGAGATAACTCAAACTAGCCCATTAAACAGAACAGAAATAGCATTCGTTCCTCATTATAAAATCTTAAGTATGTTTCATAGCTCATGCGAAAGCGTCAAAGAGATTTGTCTTCGCTTCCAGTACCCAATAATGACACGTGCGGAAAAAAATACTACAAAACGAAGATGAAGGATCCTCTGGACATTCACTTTCAGACTAACTTTGCTCACTTCACTTGTACTATAACAACCGACATCAAGTACAGTTTCTAGAAATCTTGAAACTCCTGAAACTTAGAAAGATAATATCTTGGTGTTTTCCAGTATCCCTTTTTCTATCTTTTTCGCTCAAATTCGAAATTATGCAAACAAAATTACAAATCGTTTGTTTGTTCTTAGTAACAATGGACAAAAAGATCCTCTTGTCATTAGCTTACAACTATCGGACAATGGTGGGCGCCAAGATCCTTCAGGATCTCTCGTTTGGATATAAATTTCTTCAATATATATATATATCCTCGATCAACGATCTCGTATTTATATATCCGACGTAACGTATCTTGCTGATATATAAATATTTCGAAATGTGTTTTTGTACATATATATATCCTGTCATCGCCAAAGTTCTGATATATAAATCCTGAATTGAGAAAGTAGTGAATATGTATATCCGAAGAAGATATGCTAATGAGTAACTGGTGACGTCGACGGTTTTGCTGTCGTTTTAGAAATGACAAGGGCTCATGAACTTTAACATGTCCATTTGCCCAAATTTATGGCCCACTGACAGGAAGTTTATGTTTATCCGCCGGGGGAATTGTTTGTACAAAATCCTGATGGTCATATAGATAGAGTGGACATGGGTCTTCCATCTCCAGGTTAGTTATCATCAAAGGCGGTGTGGCATTTGCAGTAAATCCTCTAATAATTTAACCAAAAGAAGTGAAACGTCTCACAATAAATGAGGAGGTGATAACATTTATTAGAACAGCAAGTTGACAAAATTCTGCAGATGAACAATTATTTCTTGGTTATTTCAATGATTCTAAAGGATAGTCACATTTATTAGACATTTGAATTTTGTTCACGAAATCGAGGGTTATTGTATTTGGTGATTGGATTGTTGTAGGATTTTACCTGCCCTAGCTAAACTCCTTTTGTTGTTAGCCAAAAACGTCCGCGCATGGATTTTCTACATCCATGTGGCCGAAACCTAAACTGCTCTTCATGCATAGATTATAATGTGTAAATGTTCAGTCAGGAGCGTCGACATGGTCAGTTGTCCTCTCAAATGTCTTGGCTGTCTTGGTTTTGGTTGTATGGGGATTTTCAATATATCTAAATGTGCCATATTATATTAAAGACAAATGCTACTAAATTATATGAGAAAGCCTTCAATTTTGTTGTTGCGGAGATTGACGACCCGTGGTGCAAGAGGGGCTGACATGTTGGAAATTAGTCACAGAAAGGACCTTGTAATCTTTAGATGGGTATAACTGGCCCCAGGTCAGGTGCAATGCAGAAGTACTAAAAATGAAATACTTCACTACAACGAATTGTTTAATTGGCATGAAGTACCATATTATACTGTATACTCAGAAGAATTTCAAGGCACTGAATCTCATCATTCTCGAATAACAGGGCCGTAAAGTAGTGCATTTGTGCAAAATAGTTGATTCTGAAGTGAAAACAATGTCTACTGTTTCCTGTAAACACATGAAGATAAACAATAACCAGAACCAGATTTGGTCTACAACTACATATTGGAACAGCGAGTATGCTGTATCAAGCTGGTTCTGGTTATCGTTTACCTTCATATGTTTATGGAAAGAAATATGAGGTGTTTTCGCCTCAAAATTGGCCATTTTGCACGAATGCACTGCTTCACGGCCCTGTTATTCGAGAATGACGAGACTCGGTGCCTTAAAACTTTTCTGAGTATACAATATAATATTGTAATTCATGCCAACTGACGAATTTCTTGTGTTATGTAATATTTTATATTTGGCACTTCTACTGCACCAGTTCTGGGGCCATTTACCCATCTAAACATGAGTGGTCCTTTCCGAATTTACCAGAAATGAAAACGAAAAGCAAGACTATTTTTATTTCTTTAAAAAATTAGACAGCATGATTATATGCCTTGAGTCGAATCGTTCTGACTTCGCCCATTTATATTAAAATATCATTGGATAAAACTTGTTAACTGCATAAACTCCATGATGGAAGTATAAGAACTGCCTAAAGAAATTTGCCCTTTAACATGGATAGATGGTTCACAAATTAGTGCGTGTTTACAACACTGTGGGACTGAGGAATGACTGTGCAGGGTTCGCCCACCTACGGCACGTGCCAGTGCAGTAAAGATAAGACTTAAAGATAACGCGAGGGTTTGGGTGACATCAGCGGTTTTCGGGTAAAACGTATCGAAGCTCATTAGCATGTTTAAATTAGATATATATATCCGATGCTTTCTCAGTTCAGGATTTATATATCAGAACTTTGTCGATGACAGGTTATATATATATATCCAAAAACACATTTTGCAATATTTATATATCAGCAAGATACGTTACGTCGGATTTATAAATACGATATGGTTGATCGAGGATATATATATTTACTGAAGAAATTTATATCCAATAATAACAGAACTAGAGATATATATATCCAGCAATCTAAAATAAGTATTTATAAATCTTTCATGCATTATTTTCGCTGATATAGGATTTAAATTTTACGAAACCCAGTGTTGATTTCACCCCTATGTTTAACAGATTTATATATCTGGCTGATAAATACCGGATATTTATAAATAACTAGATTAAATCAGAAAGTGACAAACGGCGCCTCATACAAACTTTGATACGAACTTGGCACTTCCCACTTTATCAATGCAATCGTCAATGCGTGGAATAGGGAATGTGTCTGTTTTGGTCAATGTGTTCACCTTTCTGTAGTCAGTACACATCCTGTAACTGCCATCTGGCTTTGGAACGGGGATACAAGGTGAACTCCAGTTACAATTACTTGGTTCAATGAAGCCATTGTCCAATAAATACTGAATCTCTTTTTTCAGGTAGTTTTGTTTAATGGGATTCAAACGATATGGGTGCTGCTTCACTGCATTATGTGAAATTTTATCAGTCCGAGTAGGAATGTCGGGGAAACAAATGTTCATATTGACTGAGCAGAGTTCGGAGTTCTTCCCGACGCGCTGGTTCAAGATGACACAACTTGGAATCCAAATTAAGTAGAATGTCAGAGTTCTCTAATTTCGCCGCCGCCATGGGCTCTTCACAAGTTTCATTAGTATCAGGGTCAGAATTAACTAAACTTACAGGCTGTACAGTACTGTTAGTGCTATCTCTGTCTATGTATATCTTTAACATATTTATATGACATAACTGTTTGTGTTTACGCCTGTCGGGAGTCTGAATTACATAATTAAGGTCACTTAATTTCTTTTCAATGACATAATGACCATAATATCTAGCCTTAAGTGGATTACCAGGAATAGGCAGAAAAGCCAGTACCCTCTCACCAGGTTTGAAACTTCGTTTAAGGGTATGTTTATCATAGGTTATTTTCATACCTTTTTGTGCTGACTTTAAATTTGACATGGCCAATTCACACGCTTTAGTCAACATGGTGCGAAAGTCCGACACATATTGTAAGAGACTACATGAGTCAAGATCACTGTCTAGGAACTTTTCCTTTAGCAGTTTAAGTGGTCCTCTAACTGTATGACCAAAGACTAATTCAAATGGACTGAGGCCTAAAGACTCTTGAACAGACTCTCTAACAGCAAACAATAACAAATGTATGCCTTCATCCCAGTCTTTCTCAGTGTCAAAACAATAAGTTCTAATCATGTTCTTTAATGTCTGGTGAAATCTTTCTAGTGCGCCTTGGCTTCCAGGGTGGTATGTAGATGATTTGTACTGTTATATTCCCAATTCATGCATGACTTGTTGAAAGATTCCTGACATGAAATTAGATCCCTGATCAGATTGAACAGACTGGGGTAAGCCGACAAGTGTAAAAAAATTAACTAAAGCCTTAACAATAGTTTTTGCCTTAATATTCTGTAAAGGAATGGCCTCAGGGAACCTGGTTAAAGCACACATGATTGTTAACATGTATTGATTGCCTGACCTTGTTTTTGGTAATGGACCAACACAATCTATAATCACCCTACTAAAGGCTTCCCCAAATGCATGGATTGGTTGTAGAGGGGTCTTTGGTATGGTTTGGTTTGGTTTTCCTACCATTTGAAAGATTCCGTAACATCTTTCTTTAAATTTGGCCAATAGAAATGATTTAGAATTTTGTAATATGTTTTGTTAACACCTAAATGGCCTGAAAGAGGTGTTTCATGGGCTAGTCTGAGGATATCTGAACGATATGACTTTGGTACCACAATCTGATACTTAACTGCCCACTCATCATCAGGTGACACATCTGGCGGTCGCCATTTGCGCATAAGAACACCATTCTTACAAAAGTAACACACAGGCTCTTGAGTTACATCACACTCATCTACTGCCCTGTCAAACAACTTGGAAATGTCCTTGTCACTATGCTGTTCATTAACCAGATGTGATTTTGAAATTTTATCATTAGAACATTCCAATTGGCTATCAGAATGTGGCTTATCAGTCTCATCATTTAAACACACAAAGGTGTCGGCCAAACAAACGTCATCTTTAAGAGATTTTTCAGACTCCTCAGTCAATTTACTCATGGCTCTAGTAACTGCACAAGCAGGATACAATCTTTGAATTTCGTCCATGTGACCAAACAAGGCTTGTCAGTTACAATCGGGTTAACCCCGACCTTATCTCCCGCAAGATCATTGCCAAGAAGTAATTGAACACCCTCAAATGGTAAACTAACTTTAATACCCACCGTAACAGGTCCAGAAATCAAGTCAGAAGACAGATGAACGTTATGGAGCGGAACGGGTGTATAATTTACAGAATCTACCCTATTAATCAGGACATTACTGCCTGCAGATGAAGAATCAAAAAACGGCAAAATATCTGCCAACAAAAGAGACTGGGACGCACCCGTGTCTCGCAAAATCTTCACAGAAGTATTAGAAAAATCACTTGAAAGTCACACAAAACCATTGTGGATAAATGGTTCAAAAATTTCCATAACAGGATTTGAAAAACTGTCATCCTTATCCTTGATAGAACTAATAGAAACAGTGTCCTTGGCGATCTTAACATCATATACATTATGAACGTCACTAACCTGCTTGGGTATAGAGGAGGAAACCACTAGGCTTTTGAAAGGCATGATCTTGTTGTTTTCTTTTCAATTTAAAACAATGAGCCATTAAATGGCCGCCCCTCTTACAATAGCTGCAAACGGGAGACTTATTTTGAGTGTTAAAAGTGGGTGACTGAGACTTTGTATTGGACCTTTGACCTTTGTAACTGGGGCTAAAAGTTTTAGGCCCTGAGAAGAACTGAGTTTGTTACCTGAGAGATTAGACTGGAATGAACTTGGCTTAACAGCATTGACAAATGATAATTTGTGTGTCAGAGCGTATTCATCAGCAAATCGTGCTGCTTGGTCTAAGGTGTTGGCATTCTTTTCATCAAGAAATGTTCTAATATGACCATGGATACACCTTTTAAATTCCTCTACCAGCATAAGCTGTCTAAGGCTTTCAAATTGGTTGTCAATTTTAACCGAAGCACACCACCTATCAAATAACTGTTCTTTTGAACGAGTCTTGAGAGTTTTCTTTTTCACAACTACGAAACTTTTGTCTATAGGCTTCAGGAGCTAATTCATAACCTTTAAGGATTAAATCTTTCACTGTATCATAATTTGATGCTTGCTCTACCGTCAATTGAGTGTAAATGTCCCTTGCCTTTCCGATCAATTGCAACACAAATAAGGGAAGTGGGAAGAGGTGCCGACATACTTTGAAGCACTTTGAAGCAGTAAACTGCAATTTTCTTTTGGCCAGTTTAAATTTTCAGCAATTTTCTCAAAATGCAGAAAATATTGATCAACTTATTTTTCCTGAAATGGTGGGACGAGACGTATGTGACGAGCCGCATCAAATTTTGATTGTGATTGTACAGGTGCATGTTTAGGAGGACTTGTTTGCGACTGGAATTCCATACGCTTCATTTCTAACTGAAACTGTCTTTCTTCCCTTTGTCTCTGTAATTTTTCTTCTTTTTCTAACTTTTCCCTCTCTAACTGAAACTGTCTTTCTTCCCTTTCTCTGTCTTTTTCTAATTTTAATTTCTTTAATTCCAGCTGATTTTGCAGTTCTAATTTCTTTATTTCCAAATCATCAGCTGTTTCCTCAGTTAAATCAAAATCACTTTCATGCCAAATTTGTTTGCTAACAAAATGTTTAATAATGAGTTTCTTAATTTCTTGCTTTCTCAAAGATGTTTTAACTTTAATTTGTAGGAATTCACACAGCGCGAACAAGTCCTCTTTGCATAGTTCGTTAAATTCCTCCTGACTAGGCTCTGAGGCAAACTGTGCTGGGTCAAATGACATGCTGATAATGTACTATTCCCTGACTTCACAAATTCAGACAATGTATCAGTTTAGAACTATGTTGCAAAGCTGATCAGCTGGCAACTGTAATGGAAGTTACGTCATAAACGATAATAGAAAAAACGTAACAGAAAACTTTTGTGAAGTCAAGGATTAACAAACAAATATTTATTTACAATACTAAAATCATATACAAATTAGGTAAGGTCAATACAACAAATAAATGAGAAATATAGTCTTACTGTTCAATGCTATACCGGTGTATATTTCACAGTCCGTACTGACGTGCAAATCTCTATACAGTCCGTGCCGCGCAAATCGCTATCTCTATACAGTCCGTGCCGCACAAATCGCTGTTCTGTATTTTGATAGTCCAACACCCTGTTGTCCAGTTTCCGACAGTTCAATCACGTAGATAACACAGCGCCAAGAGTCAATTCACAGGAATATACAATCCAGCAGTCCGTAATTTCAGACAAAGGTAAGACAGTATAATGCATCCACAGAAAAGCCGTTGGAATTCCTGAATGTTAGGCTATTTATACTCTATGAGGCATTCGAGATAATTCTACAAATCACGAAGTTTCCAGAACACATAGCTTTGACGCATGATCTGACCCAGATACAATCCACAACAGCTTCGAGAAAACTCCATGAGTATAAGCACATAATAAAATGTGAACAGGCTTACGTAGCTCTATTATTCGAGAAATATCCACAGTGTCTAATAATAATACCATGACATCACCCAGGACGTCTTTCCACATGCCGTAGGGCCGCTCACCGTCATAGTATAGGGAAGCTCTACTCCACTTGGCCGACCTTTAGCGGGACTCTGTGGTGTCTCTTGGTTGTGTTTGCATTGACTGTGTCTGAGCATACTATCGCGACGAGAGAAGGTTCTCTGACAGAACGTACACGTACACGACATGTTGATTAGTCGACCGATACATATGGACTGATGAGAGACACGTGTTCATTCCTATATGTACAGACAACACCACCGGGCGGTGATACGACCACCACCTATCTACCACGCGTTCGCCCGGTTGTGGTGGTAGATCCCGTGGGGTGGAGCGTCACTTCCGAGGTCTGAGCTCCAAGAGCTCCAGTGTGAAGGCGAACGTTGCCCTGATTAGTTGTTGTCCGTCGGACAACCATTACTGTGACAGATTGTCCATGCACAACATATACTGTTGTGAGTTGTCCAGAGACAACTGATACTAGTATAGGTTGTCCATGGACAACTATATCCCGGGATACGTTGTCCGACGATAGAAGCGGTTGTCCAGGTTTTATGGCGATTATAACTAAGTCGTATTAGCGGTTGTCCGTCGCCTAGGAATAGTTGTCCAGTATTAGGCTTCATCATGTAAATTAGCCCAATAAGGCAATGCTAGTATGCGTAGCTAATAAAGTAACTCTATCAGGTCTGGGTGCTTTGGAGGCTGTCCCCACAGGGGCTCGTTACCGTTGTTAATTGGTTAATTAGGTTGAGTATAGGTGTGGGGGGTCGAGGTAGGGACTAAATGGGGTTCCTTCACCTTCCCACCCCTATTCTCAACCCAATTAATCAATTAACAACGGTAACGAGCCCCTATGGTGTCCCCGACTGAGGATGGAGAGTTGGAGAATTTCGACGCCGTATATATTTTCGTTATCTTTTTGGGTAGCGGGCTGAAACGTTCAATACCATATATTTGAGTCAAGCTCTATAACGTAATGCAAAATGATTCAAGATGGCGGCCATCATGACGTCACACTGACGTTATCTTTTCGGGAGCATTTTTCGATTTTTTTTAGTATGATAGAGATTAATTAGTTTTGTCAAAATAAATAACTTTTATGCTCTTTTATAGGCTAGAGAAATACGAAAAAATGAACAGAAATGACCGAAAACACAATTTTCTGGGGATACTTCGTGACCGTCATTTTCCCATGCTCTTTTGCACATAGGATTATGCAAGTAGTCTCAAAGTGACGGCAAAAAAGTTTCTCGGGAAAGTCAGAAAGTTTCAGTTCTCTTGCTCTCTTCGTATAAATAGTTTTAATACCTGTTGGGCTAAGGAGCTGAAAGAGCGCCCACTACACATGAAACAGTCTCTTTGATTACGTCACAATGATGCATCTGAATGGTTGGGCCGAATTTTTCAATCAGCTTTTTCCAATTTTGCGTTTATGCAATATTAACCCAAAAATCCTGTTTGGCAGTTTCATACAGAAAAGGACAAAAATTTATAAGAAATACGGCAGAAACACAATGTCCTGTCAAACCTTTTATGGTCGCCATTTTCAATAGTCCTGTGGTTGTCTGACATGAGGGTCGTTATGCCGCCCCATCCCGGCCTAGTGGGGCTAACCCTACCGGTGGGGACCATTATGGCCCCTTTCCCAAACCTTCTATCCTCTATCCGGAACGACAAATACTTGGGAGCGGACTCCGTGACTGTGTAGCTCATGATATTGAGGTCATTTTGAGCCTATTTGCATGAGAGCGTGAGCAAAGAATAATGGTTAAATTCAAAATGGCGGTCATTTGGGTATCAAAAAAGTGACGTTTTCTTCATTTTTCTGCCAAATTTCTGCTTTCCTTCAAGGAAAAGTGTGAAAAACTATTTTATTTCACATCAGTCTATTATCTACTAATATATCATGCAGTGTTTGTGAAGAAATGACATACAAAAATGACGTCACCACAGCAGCCATCTTGGATTTTTACTACCTTTTCTGATACCTCATCATATGTTGCTAAGATTTCAAATGAAATGTCCACGGTTGAGGTGAGAGAGGATGACTTGATAGGGCTATTACATAATCGCTTTGAAGTAACGGAGAAATTAATTATAATGATAATTGGTTAAAATAGATATAAAACTACCTTCAGTCACTGTGACGCCATCAGGTTGGTAATTGTTAATATTATTGCATTATCTTGTCAAGTTTGAACTCCTAACCGAAATGGTTAAACATATCGGTATTCAAGGAAATTCCAGTATACTAAAAACGTCATCGTTACTCATTTCCTTCTTAAAGGCTAATTATTAATTGCAGAAAGTGTCGTTTCACTCAGCCTAGGAATAAAATGATATGAGATAAGGAGAAGTCGGGGGGGGGGGGGGGGGGGGGGGTACGGCATTCCTACCCCAGCAGAAATCAACACCAAATGCTCAAGTGACTTCGTCATTAAGGGTTACTTGGCAGTTCTGATGTTTCAATACGTTCAATTACTGTGGCAGCAAGCAGATTCGGATTCAACACCCTCGGATCAACCTGCCTCCTTTAGTTAGCCTCCACCTTATTATGCAGGCCTACGTCGATTATTTTGAGTATGAAATATGTTGTTGTATATAAACACTGTACATCAGTTCAACAAAAACACTGTTGATTGCGATAGGAAGAAACTGACGAATGATACGCCAAATATATTTGCAAAATATAACTAAATAATAGGATAATTAAAATATATGTAATAAAAATATAACTTCAAAATATAATGTCCATCTGCCGTCATAAATCCACAAATGATCCATAAAAAAGTTGGAATGGAAAATATGATAATGTATCGTATTAAAAATATAATGTGGCGCAGATGGGATTCGACCCCACAACTTACTGGCAACCCGCTCCTCCACATTACCGCGCCTCTTTCCTCTGGACCACTTGGGACAGCTGCCGAGCTACTGAAAATGTGTCACCTTTATATCGTGACCTAGGTTGTCTGATAATACGATAATACGATAAACAGCACGTCATGAATAAGTGTCCGGGCGCAAATATAATATATAATGCATTACAACATGTACAAGAGTTATATGTATCGGTGGACAACAGATACCTGAAACAGTTCCGGGAAACACCCAGTTTCAGCCAGGACAAAACTTCCAGGTACAGGTTGTGCACTGTGGGACAACCATTATTGCTACACCGGAAGCTCTGGGGCTCCGAACTCCGCCTCACGGGATCTACCACCACCGTCGGGTGATCAAATCTGGTGTCCGAGAGTTATTGGTCTGGTATTAGTAAACTACGGAATAAATATCCACGTTTGGACGGAATAAATTTCCTCGTCGTGCGCAAAACGTATTATTTCTCCAAACAAGGACCTTTCGTGTTCCGACTACGAGAGCCTCCCCTTCTTGCACGACGGGACCTCTTGTCCTCGCAGGTCGGGAAATGTAAACAGCTTGATGTTGAATGTCAGATCCCGCATATACCATGTATACTCTTAAGGATCAAATCCTGAGACGGAATATCTGGAAGATACCTTCTCCAGACGGTATCTTCCAGATATTCTGTCCCAGGGTTTGATAGTCGAAGTATAGATATCACATGACTGAACATCAAGTCGGGGTTTGTTGTATTGTGCGTAACTACTTTCGATTATGGACACGGTACATTCTCTGTGACGGCAGCTGACTACTGGAACTCGGATATGATGGTTGTATCCATGTGAGCAGAGAACATTAGATTGGGTCATGTGACCAGAGAACATTAGATTGGGTCATGTGACCAGAGGACATTAGATTGGGTTATGTGACCAGAGAACATCAGATTGGGTCATGTGACAAGAAAAAATTAGATTGGATCATGTGACCAGAAACTTTAGACTGGATCATGTGACCAAAGAAAATTGGATTGGGCCATGTGACCAGAGAACATTAGACTGACTTTTGATCTCACAACTTTGTCTTTTCCTTCCCCTAGTAAATGTGAATAATTTCACAATTCAGATCCATGTTAACGCAAGCAGGCTATCCGTGCACTATAAACAGTATCATCATGGTTGTATAAATAACTTATTTGATCCGAGATATTTTAATGTTGGGGATTGATCACGTTATCATGACGTCATTATATACATGTATTGATCTTGCAATCAGATATTGGCGAACCTGCTGGGAACATCATGCAATATTGACCTAATAGGAACTTGGACAATAACATTCAAATATAGAGTGGTAGAATCACACTGATTAATTTTCTTTTCTGCATGAGGTACGCTTTGACTTAGTCTCAAGGATGGATGACTCGAGAACACCCCTTAAGATAAACAGAATAGGTGAAAAAAGATGGCATACGCTTGGGGACAAGCGTAAATGTTGTCGGTTTTTAATCAACCGGATCACGCATACACTTCATAACTCTAAAGTGTCCTAGATCCGCTGCAAAACAGTGTTTTTTTTGACATCCATACAGCACGAGGAACATTACACAGCAAAGGTAGGTATAGGCAAACAGACCGCTATCTCAGTTCGCATCAATTTCTGTTCACGGAAAACTATCGACAGTTGGTAAATGTTGTGCCAGGGCCGTAGCCAGGATTTACTGAGGGGTGGTTCACCTTCACTCCAAAAGGGCACATCAGGGGGTTCGCTGTATGGAAAAAAGGGCAAATAGGGGGTTCGCTTCAGTTTGAAAAGGGCATTTATATGAGAAAAATATATAATATTTCCGAAAGGGGGGTTTTCCCGAACCCAAAATAACCCCCCTGGCTACGGGCCTGTGTGCCGCATATATTGTCTTGGTAAAATGAATCTTCGTACAAAGAGTGATGATGATCAAATTAAGGAAGACAATTTTTGGTGATATTGATCTCGCTTGAGCTCTGTGGTCATTAATCAAGAGGACAAGCCGGTTATTCTTCCAGACTGACAGCTGGGTTATTGATTATGACGGATTGTCTTCTATGAATCTGATGTAAACCGAACAAACTCACGAATGTATCAATTTTGCTAGACTGGACATTATGACATCATTTGACAATTTGTGGCTTCTGGGTTCATATGTAAAGAAGAAAACTGGGTTGTTTTCAAAGACTGATCCCTGGACTATCAAATCATTTTGATGATCAGCTTTTAAGAGGCCGACTAAGGACCAAAACAATTTTGCTGGATATAGACTCCTCTGACATCTTCTGAACCAATTTCCGACCCCTGGGGTTATTTATCAAGTTCACAGCTAGGTTATATCGAAAGAATGACAACTGAACTACACAAACCGTGAGAATGAATACATTTTGCAACGTATGACTTCATTTGACCGTTAAGGCATTTGAAAAGATGCCGAGATCGGGTTGAAGGGTGACACATAAAGTTCGATATCGAATTGACCGATTGTTAACTTTTACACAAAAACTTTTTTCTGTCTAAAACAATCCACATTGTGGACCGACGGAGGTTTTCAAGTTTGAGATGTTCTTGGGTTGAACACTAGTGTAACGTTCCGTTTTTTGTTTTTTTTCATTTCATGCTATAGTTTTTACTCCTCGGGCAAATTTTGCCCGAAGGGTATTGTCGTCGTCAGCGTCGTCTGTCTGTCCGTTTGCCCATCTTTCTTGTGAACACGATATCTCAAGAACGAGTATAGTCAGGTATTGTAAATTCATACCACATATGCATCTGGTGAAGGGTCAGAAGCCCATTGAAAATGACCGATCTTAACCTCTTTTGTCAAGGTCAAATTGCAGTTTGAATTTAGATTTGATGCTGCTAGCACCATATCTCCTACAGTATTACAGCCAGCCCTGGTAACTTTAGTTCATTGGTGTATCTGGTAGATTAACTAGTAGCCTATAAGTTGAATCGGCCACTTGCACATTATTTTTGTCACAGACCTTATTAAGTTAGTAAACTTGGATTGCGTGAGTATTGATTTGTTTCTGCAATGTTTAAACGAACGCTCCATATACATTGTACAAGTTATGATCGACAAGTGATTTTCAGTAATTTGGGTTATATGAAATAGGAAATGCTAATTTTCAATCATTTGTTCATGCATTTATCTACACTGCTATTACCAACTTGCCATCCTCAATACACACGAGTCAGTATATTGTTATAGATATATGTGAACTGTGACCTTAACATGTATCCTATTTCACATCCAAACATTTCATCACAGACCACATCAGGCTTCAAATTCAGGTCAAATTGCCCAGTTGTGGTGAAATGTCCTACATCAACCAATTAAGTCAGCATGGTGCAATAACCCAGCTGAAGGAAGAAAGATGTGGTATCATCCTTCAGATTAGTCTTGTGTGAGCAACAATAACAACAGTTTACTGAGGGTGAAACGAAGCCATCCTGCAAGCCACCAAGGAATTTATCAGCTTGTGTTGGGACATTTTGTTGGTATCATGTTAGCTGTTTAGTAGTTTACTCATTCAAATCCCCGTACCATATTTTCTGTTATTCAATAGACAAATTTCTCTACTGGTTTTAATTGTTTAAGTTCTACTGGGTTTCAACTGCTACAGATAGTAACACAGTACTGCTACTGTAGAATTGGGTCTCAAAACTAACAGCTGGTGAACTATTTGGTAGTGTGAATTCAATTATTCCA
The DNA here is from genome assembly GCA_036873755.1 of Hanleya hanleyi. Taxonomy (NCBI): domain Eukaryota; kingdom Metazoa; phylum Mollusca; class Polyplacophora; order Lepidopleurida; family Hanleyidae; genus Hanleya; species Hanleya hanleyi. The sequence continues at coordinate 37,930 of JAVTVY010011948.1, forward strand.
TGTTGATTACAATTTGTTCACATGAATGGTGGAATATCTGGACTCTCAAATGAAAGTGTGTTATACATGTACATATCCGGCATGTCAGGTTTGAGAAACAAACATGGTTGCAACTAAGATATAATCAAAGAAATTTCATGAAAATTATTGAATCTAAGTAGGTCCCTACATAACAAAATTAGCTTAATAAAAAAGGCCTTCCTGGAGCGAATTGTTTTCTTTTGGGAGAGAATGGTATTTCCCGAGTTACATGTACGTGTACAAAGATAGGTTGTTCACGGAGGCTTTGTTTTTGCTGTTTTGTGTATCAAGTGTATGGAAACATGATATATGCACCCAGAGCCCTGATCTACAGCTGTATAAAACTCGACATCTGGCATTGACTCAACAATGGCATGTTTAAAGGGTCTTAATTTATTTTCTTTGGGTAGAATTTAACTAGATAAAGTAATTTGATCATGATGTGAAAATATGAGTACATACTTCGATTTTTTTTGTACCTCTTGAATATTGACTATATATCACACTGGGATATAATTTAAACAAAAAATTACATGTGTGAACAAAATACATGTATGTCTAAATTTTTCTTGTCATTTCAAATCTTTATCCATTTTGATTCCTTGATTAGGGGATACAGAATCACTGCCACGGAGTGTGTCAGTGTGTCACAGATTCACATCAGCACAGTAACTGGTAAACTATTCGTTCAATCCTGTCACTTCTAATCTTCAATAAAATCTTCAATACTGTTTTAATCTTCAAAGCCACAGCTACTAATATTTCTCATTGCCGACGTCAATGACACAAATAAAAAAAACCTCTCAGTTGAAGTTGCCCCAAAGTTTCGCTGAATTGGGCATAAAGCTAGTATCAGCATTTAAAAATTCAAACCAATCAGCAAAGTTTATTTTATTTTTTCTTTAAATCTAAAAGCGATTGCAATGTATGGTGAGCATATATGTCTGCTTGGAGACTAAAGTTCTACCAAAAGGATTTTGAAATAATGGCTGAATTGAGATAGATCATTCATGTATATTAGTTCATTGGCTTGTACTTCAAACATTAAAAAATGTTTAATTGGTGAGGGATGTCATGTACATATATGAATCCAGGAACTTATATTCATCGAGGATATATACCAAGCTATTTCACAAGAAGGTAAATAAGCCATTAATTTATAATCTGATAATATATATGATATATGCCTGGAGTTTATCGAATATCACTGACCTTGACCTATTTTCTAGAGGTCAAATTCTCCAAATTCATGTTCCATACGCAATTACGGTAGAATAGACAGAAAAATTGTTGAAAATGATTGACCTCGATATGTATTTCCAATATCAAATTACTTGATTTGATTATGAGCTATATAGAAGAGTAAGCGTATATTTAGAGCTAAGAATTAGCTCATGCTAGATGTATTTCTGAGATGAGAGAAATACAGTCAACCCTACTAGATCACATTATTATTATCCAACATGGTGTTGTCAAAGTTCTGAAAATACATTTTATGCAATGCATTATTGCTGAGTTCGGAGAATAACTGATAACCGAGGGTTATTGGAGCTCATTGGGCTATTTTTGGATTTGATATCAACTGTCGTACGAGAAAAGATACCGTATATGATTATAGGGGCGGAAATTCTTTTGTGGACGACGACTGAATATTGAATTCCGGATCTTTCACCTACAAACTTAGCATAGTTTATCGTGTGTATTCGTGTTCAAGTCTTACGTTATGTCATTCTTATTTGATGCAGATGGTTTCGAAAGTTTACAAAAAATAGATAGTAGCCGACTGACCAGCCAATGCATATTTACTCGATTTTTAGGTAAATTCAACAAAATAGAATCGGGTTTTCTTTCTAAAATAGAGCTTTTTATTAGCTACCGGCACAAGGGACACTCGTTTCTGAACTCTCCCCCTCCTTCGTCGAAAAGAAATGTTAGTACGTTGAAAGAGATGTACAAATCGGTCAATGGAATCAATTGTCAAATTCGTCAGGAAATACCAACAGCGAAACGGAGTTTGGGACCCCAGTGATGTCGGCACTGAACAACACAGCACCTACATATATAGATAGGTCGCCACCATTGTCTCTGCCCCAAGCAATAGCAAGCGCATTGTTAACTCTGCAAGACCAAAACAGGGTACCTGTTGGGGGCGAGGTGCCTTTGACACCGACTTACCAGAACAATGCCCAGCCCGTTCAGACAATACAGACAGGATCTGTTCAATGGATGTGTGGATCTCTTGACAGATTAGAGAGACAAATGAACAGCATTGGCACACGGGTTAGTAAACTGGACGGTATTGAACGAAAATTAAATGCTGTACATCTTAAAGTTGAAAACCTAGACTCTGAAATCACTAAGATAAAACATCAGGTAGCTGACATAGAAGTGACCACGGCTAGTGTAAGTTCATTCAGACGACATTCAGAAAGACCGGGCAAACACACGTGAGGACATAGCAGGGCTCCGTTCATATGTCAGCGAGTTAAAACAAGAAATGCTGTATCTACAAACCAGGACTATGCGGGACAATCTAGTATTCACTGGAATAGAAGAAACATATGTGCCAGCGGAACGAGAAGATACGGAAGGGATCATAAAGAACTTTATTTCGAAGGAAATGAACGTAGAAGGGGACTTGGAATTTGAGAGGGTTCATCGAATCGGGGACCCCCACCGTAGGCGCTGAAACCGACCCAGACCTATAGTGGCCAAATTCAGTAGATTTAAAGATAAAGAGGCGGTAAGATTTAAAGCACCGGAAACGCTGAAAAATAAACCATTCGGCGTGAATGAACAGTTCCCAACAGAAATCGTGGAAAGAAGAAAACAACTGTACCCGATCATGCGCGCGGAAAAACTACGCGGCCGAACTGCAAAACTAGTGATCGACAAACTGTATATCGACGGCCGAGAATACCGCGCAGATGAAGATGATTCACGGATTCTACACCATTTCAACTCCCGACAATGGCAACATGTACCACGTACACAGAACCGTATGGACCCCCATCCTGGACACCACAGCGCTGTGCCACAACCAATGTATCAACAACGGCCAATCCAGTACCCGCAGGGCGGGTCGTATCACCAATCTCAGAATTATTTCTACAGAAACCGTTACGAGCCCCTCGCGCCAGATTACAACCGTGTGGAGCCTCAGTTGGCGTCAGCCAACGCCACGCACGTGACATCGCCAGCGCCGGTACTGCCTACGCAACAGTTCAACGTGACGCATCTCCCTCAAGCTATCGCAGAGGCTGAAGATATGCAAATCAGCCAAAGTGGCGCCGTCAATGACAACAACCAACGAGCAGCAGAGACGTCGCCAACCGGCACCGAACCAGGTAAATAGGACCATGCGGGTGGAGGTGAGCCGTTTATTGAACGTGAACAACGAAAACATTATCAGCATCAGCAAGAGAACACTAGTCATAGAAAATTTAAAATATGTGGTCTGAACGTTTGCGGACTGAAATTGAAATTAATGACACCAGACTTTGAACATTTTATTTCTTCATTTGATGCTGTGTTTGTGACCGAAACAAAACTGAACGAATTTGATATTGTGAGTGTGAACGGGTTTAAGCCCTTGTACAAACCACGAACGTCTAAAACAAGATCTGGTGGGATGGCAGCTCTAGTTAAAAGCCATTTAATTAAATATTTCACTGAGTTGGATTCGCACTGTCCGTACATTAAATGGGTTCACGGTAGCTCTGAACTCTTTGGCGAAGACGTTCTATTTGGAGCAGTGTATGTGCCCCCAGAAGGGACCAAATATGTAACGACTGAATGCTACACAAATTTACAAAATGAATACACAAGAGTGGCAAGTAGTTTCACTCATGTTTGTTTAATAGGAGATTGGAATGCACGTACAAAAAATATTTCTGAATGTCTAGAAACAGATGATTTTTTGTGTGATAAAACGGACCTGTATTTGAATTACGAGAACAACCTAGTCGCCTTTGACGAGGTATATGCAAATTCGTTAGGTATATCATTTCAGAGATTTAGCGCAGATAAAGGAAGGCCCAATAATTGGGGTTACAAATTTCTAAAATTTTGCCGTGAGTGTAACCTAATTATTGTTAATGGCAGAGCGGGAGATGATAAAGGAGTTGGCAGAGTCACTAGTAACAATGTCAGCTTAATAGATTACACCATTGTATCTCCACAAATGTTTAAGCTTGTAGACAATTTTAAAGTCCTGGACTATAATCCTATACTATCTGACGTTCACCAGCCAATTGTTATAAGTTTACATTGCTCGACAATTGTCCATCATAATACTGATAGAAAACGTAAGTAGTAGGGAGGATTGATCTTTTGTACCACGGTCGTCACTGCGCATGCGCAGAAATTATTTTGTGGGCGTGCGCATGCGTGAGTTTATGTTAATGAGTGGGCGTGGCCTTTTATGCAAATGAGGTCATTGGGTGCATTGGTACTATTCAAGATGGCGGCTTGTTTTTTCTAGGTTAGGGGTGGTCGGTTTCAAGATGGCGGCCCATTGCACTTGTTTGACCCTTCATTTGCATATTTTCAAGATGGCGGCCTGTTTTTTCTAGGTTAGGGGTGGTCGGATTCAAGATGGCGGCCTGTTTTTGTAGGTGCGGACACTTGCGCTTGTTTCGCGCCTCATTTGCCTATTTTCAAGATGGCGGCCTGTTTTTTCTAGGTTAGGGGTGGTCGGATTCAAGATGGCGGCCTGTTTTTTTGTAGGTCAAGGTCAATTGCACTTGTTTCGCTCGTCCTCATTTGCATATTTTCAAGATGGCGGCTTGTTTTTTCTAGGTTAGGGGTGGTCGGTTTCAAGATGGCGGCCTGTTAATGAGTTTTATGCAAATGAGGTCATTGGGTTCATTGGGTATATTCAAGATGGCGGCTTGTTTTTTCTAGGTTAGGGGTGGTCGGATTCAAGATGGCGGCCAATTGCACTTGTTTGACCCTTCATTTGCATATTTTCAAGATGGCGGCCTGTTTTTTCTAGGTTAGGGGTGGTCGGTTTCAAGATGGCGGCCTGTTTTTGTAGGTGCGTACACGTGCACTTGTTTCACCCTTCATTTGCATATTTTCAAGATGGCGGCCTGTTTTTTCTAGGTTAGGGGTGGTCGGATTCAAGATGGCGGCCTGTTTTTGTAGGGCGGTCAATTGCACTTGTTTCGCTCTTCCTCATTTGCATATTTTCAAGATGGCGGCTTGTTTTTTTTCTAGGTTAGGGGTGGTCGGTTTCAAGATGGCGGCCATGGCGGCCTGTTGTCCCGAGGTCATTGGGTGCATTGGTACTATTCAAGATGGCGGCTTGTTTTTTCTAGGTTAGGGGTGGTCGGTTTCAAGATGGCGGCCCATTGCACTTGTTTCGGTCCTCATTTGCATATTTTCAAGATGGCGGCTTGTTTTTTCTAGGTTAGGGGTGGTCGGCTTCAAGATGGCGGCTTGTTTTTGTAGGTGCGTCCAATTGCACTTGTTTCGCGCCTCATTTGCCTATTTTCAAGATGGCGGCCTGTTTTTTCTAGGTTAGGGGTGGTCGGATTCAAGATGGCGGCCTGTTGTCCCCTCTGAAAATATGCAAATGAGGTCTCTGGGTTTTTCCCCACTGTTTTCAAGATGGCGGCCTGTTTTTTGTGGGTTAGGGGTGGTTGGTTTCAAGATGGCGGCCTTGTTGTCCCTGAAAATATGCAAATGAGGTCTTTGGGGTCGTTTTCCAGAGGGGGTTTGTGTGTGTGTGTGTGTGTGGTCGTGTTCAAGATGGCGGCTTGTTTTTTGTGTGTGAGGGGTGGTCGTTTTTCAAGATGGCGGCCTGTGATCCGCTGAAAATATGCAAATGAGGTTCAATGGGCTATAAAAGGAGTCCATTTTTAGGGTGAGGGTGTATTCAATCTGACTTACCTGACCTGTCTCCCTGCCTGCCTGCCTGCCTGCCTGCCTGCCTGCCTTGCTTGCCTATCCGCTTGTATGAGACGAAAAGCATGAGACGTGGAGCAGATTTTCCCTTCGATCCAGCCGCACCTCCGGTTGAAGTCTTGCCTGAAGATGCACGTGTCAGGGGCATTTATCAACGACACTGGCCTACCATACGCCATTGTTTTCACCGTGATCGTCGTCTTTTGGACTTATACAATTTTCGGTATGTAGAAAATTGAAAAAAATGTGTTCTTTTTTCCTTTTTAATAGTCAAATAGCTCCAAAAAACGTCTATTTCCATTCTTGCGCATGCGCAGAATGCTGATAGTTCAACCCACACCAGTCCATCAGATGGCCCTTCATCTCACCTTCACATTGATACCTCACTCGACCCCATCGGGCCACTAGGGGCGCCCCTAACACCAAAAAGGTTATTTTGCAGTTCGATAGCAAAACCTGGTGTGCGAGGATTATTTTTATTTTGCAGGTAGTGGGTCGAGTGAGGTGTCAAATTGAAGCTGACGTGAAATGTTTCAGATTGATACCTCACTCGACCCCATTGGACCACTAGGGGCGCCTCTAACTCCAAAAAAGGTGTTTTGAAGATTACGCATGCGCAGAATGCTGATAGTTCAACCCACACCCAGTCTATCAGATGCGCCTTCACGTTACCTTCAATTTGATACCTCATTCGACCCGATTGCACCATTAGGGACGCCTCTAACCTCAAACAGGCTATTTTTGAAGATTGATATTTTTCATATTATCTTCGCGCATGCGCAGAATTACCCTAATTCAAGCCCACACCCAGTCTATCAGATGCTCCTTCACGTCACCTTCAATTTGATACCTCACTCGACCCGATTGGACCACTAGGGACGCCTCTAACGCCAAAAAGGTTATTTTGCACATCGATATCAACATCTTGTGTACGAAGTTTGATTTTTTATTTTTTTTTTTTTTTTATTTTGGCGGTAGTGGATCGAGTGAGGTATCCAATTGAAGCTGACGTGAAATGCTTCACAATGATACCGGACTCGACCCGATTGGTCCACTAGGGGCACCTCTAAAGGTATTTTGAAGATTGATGTTGATTGATGTTGATATTGATGTTTGGCGTTAGGGCAGCCCCTAGTGGTCCAATCGGGTCGAGTGAGGTATCAATGTGAAGCATTTCACGTCAGCTTCAATATGATACCTCACTCGACCCGCTACCTCAAAAAAAAATTTTTGACCTTGTGTACGAAATTTTTTTTTTTGGAAAAAAAAAATTTTTTTTTTGGGGGGAAAAAAGCATGATTGCAGCTTGTGTTAAGTTGGGTGTGCTTATGAAAGAAGTTTCTCTTTCGGAAAGATGGGTTGGCCCTGAAAAGGGCCTTTGATAGTGTGATACGACACACTTTAAGCGCGGAATATTCGCTTCACGCCTCCTATATGTTTTCGACATAGGGGACATCTTATCTTCAAATGCACCTCTCCGGCGTCAACGCATCGGCATAGGGCTCCTTCACACGTCAGTTGGATCCAGCAATCCTTGCACATACACAGATGTCCACAGGGTAGAACCGCGTATAAGCTTTCTTCATTCGTGCAGATGCTACATTGTTTGATTTTTTCTTCATTATGTCGTAGTTTCTTTTGTCTGGCAATTTCCTCTTCCAGTCCCGCCATTGTGGTTTCCATTCCCAACATCGCTCCCCTCATGTCGATAATTTGTTCGTTGAGGCGTGATATTTCATCTGTGTGTCGGCATCGTGCTCTTGTTTCAGTGTCTGCAGTCGAGGTGGTTGTTGTCGTATGTGAACATACACGTTATTTATAGTCGGCTGTGTGTGTGTGTTTCAAGATGGCGGCTTGTTTTTTGTATGTTAGGGGTAGTCGGTTTTCAAGATGGTGGCCAATTGCACTTGTTTTCGGTCCTCATTTGCATATTTTCACTTTCCAGATCCCCAGCATTCCACTTTCCCGATCCCCAATGAGTGCACCTCCACGAAAAAAAAAAAAAAAAAGTTCCGGCAAAAAAAAAAAAAAAAAAAAATGTATTCATGCGCGGTGATGCGGTTTGGCCGTGGTTTTGGCGGTAATTCGGTTTCGGAAAAAAGCTTCCGCGGAGAAAAAGTAGTCCCTACATAAAATGGTCCGATTGGGTCGAGTGAGGTATCAAAGTGAAGCTTATGTGAAGGGGCATCTAATGGGCTGGGTGTGGGGTTGAACTATCGGCCTTCTGCGCATGCGCGGTGGTCGAAGGGTATGAAAATAGCCTTGTTGGAGCTAGGCAAGCCCCTAAGGGTCCGATGGGGTCGAGTGAGGTATCAAAGTGAAGCTTATGTGAAGGGGCATCTAATGGGCTGGGTGTGGGGTTGACATATCGGCCTTCTGCGCATGCGCGGTGGCCCAAGGGCATGAAAATAGACGTTTTGGCATCTAGGGGAGCCCCTAATGGTCGAATGGGGTCGAGTGAGGTATCAACGTGAAGCCTAGGTGAAGGGTATTTGATGGCTGGGTGGCTGCATGTAAAATTTTTCCTGAAAAAAAATACGGAACACGGACTTTATCGAAAAACCTGGGAAAATGCCTATATGGGGTATGAGGGGTATATAGGTCGCCGGGCTTAACGGGGCTTGTCTATCAACAGAGCTATCTTCCCCTAGTTCCAGGGTGGGTGTATGTAAAATTTTCCTGAAAAAAATACGGAATACGGACTTTATCCTAAATTACGGGAAAATGCCTATATGGGGTATGGAGGTATAGGACCATCCTGGGAAACGTACTTCTATACATTTGCGGTAGGGTTGTGAGGTCTCGTTTTTCTTTCCAAAGCACACCCAACTAACACCAGCTCCCAGCATTCTTTTTCCCCAGGCCAGATAGGGTTAACAATGAAAAATATAGAATCGCTCTATATACATGTGTGTGGGGTTAATATTTTTATCATTGTTCAGTATGGCATCACCGGGCAAAGAGCTCGCGTTCTTTCAAGTCACGTCTAAGGTACTTCTTATTGTATATCAACATGAATTACACCTTATCGAAGAGCACCCGATCGAGGTGAAATTAATTTTAAGCCTGGACGGGTGGAGGCAATTGACACGTGTCTTACAATCCAAAGAACCCGAAGTCGATTTTATGCCTGTCGGTGTGAATGTGTATCTACGGCGGAGTAGAGAAGTTTCATTTTTCCCCCGATTAGAGGAGTGTGGCGGTCACGGGATTGTGCTTTGGCCAGCATTATGGGCGGCGCTGAAAACTGTCATTACAGACGTGGACGATATACTCTATCCGCACACTCAATCGATCATGACTCGTACGTTAACCCCGGGATGTACTATTATAATATACCCAGATCGCCTGGAACTTATTGACGATGATTCCCGTTGCTGGGGCTCACCTGAGCCCGCCCGTGTGACATTATCTTCCGAAGGCTGGACGACCTTGAAACGTGTGTTATTCGGTCATTTGAATGGAAATACTATCTACCTGGATCACGATGTATACATTTTTCGCGGCCCTTTTTTTGCCCGATTGATCTCTCTCAAACGAGGCGGATTTACACTCGATCCCGAACTATGGACGGCTTTACAACACAGTGTGCCTGTGGTGGATAAAATATTCTCTGCACACGACCCGCCTCTCACAGAATAGTATAAATACCAGGGAAAGAGACAGAGTGTGTATCAGTTGGACATAGAGAGCAAGCAAGCATGTCGCTACCACTACGAGCCATTCTGCCTCTTACACCCACTGTGCGCTTATATGTGTATGCGGATAAAATAAAACTGGCGCAAGACGCTCTATCTATTTATTGGACCCCCGCAGAAATGCTATGGAATCCCGTGACACTACAGCGTGATGGATGGAATAAGTTTAAACGGGTAATCAGCGGGGAATTGAACGGAGAGATCGTTCACCTGGATAATGCCATGTACGTCTATTTCCTACGACCCCACTGTATACGGCTAGGTCGGTATAAAGATGAGCGGAATATCAGCCTAACTCCCTCTCTGTGGGCAGCCTTCAAGACAATAATGCCTATTGTCGACCAGTTATTATCACCGGACGATCGATCCCCTGAACAATTAGCGTGGGTTCGTGCTATAGAAGAGGCGTTCGCTGAACCGGGTGAAAGACTAGCAGAATTTTGTTTCTGTAAACCAGCTCCTCCTACAGTCGTAAAAAAAAGGCCTATATGTATAGAATGCAGAGCGGCTAGAGGGTCAGTATCACCCTGGGACGAGACGGACGGGAAGGCGAACTCAGTATCACCCCGGGAAGAGATCGACGGACCTGGGACGGAGACCAACGAAGTGCGTGATGGGGCGGCAGCGGCGGGAGAACAAGGAAATTGACCAAGTATTAACTGATTTGTATTATAATCCAACGAGTGCAGCTGCCTATAGTGGTGTGGGGGCATTGACTCGAGCGGCCCCAGGGATCAGTCGAAGTGAAGTTCGAGACTGGTTAAAAACCCAAGATACGTACAGTCTACATCGAGCTGTCCGACGTCATTTTCGTCGTAACCGTGTCATTGTGGGAGGGATCGACGCGCAATGGCAGTCGGATTTAGTGGACATGAGTCGATTTGCACCTCAAAATGATGGATACCGCTACATATTAACCTGTATCGATATTCTATCGAAATATGCCTGGGTCCTACCCGTGCGTACCAAAACAGGAGAGAATCTCATAGCCGCGTTTCAGCAGATTTTCAAGACGGGGCGCAAACCTCTGTATTTACAAACAGATGAAGGCACAGAATTTCTCAACCGACCCTTTCAAGCCTTTCTTAAGAAAAAGAAGGTATTTTTTTTTCACACGTACAATGAGACGAAAGCCTCGGTAGTGGAACGCTTTAATCGCACCTTCAAAGGCCGGATGTACAAATATTTTACAGCTCAAAACACGCGACGCTACCTGGATGTACTCCCTCAACTGGTGCAAGGCTACAATCGGGCATATCATCGCAGTATCCAGCGAGCCCCCCGGACTGTGACGGAACGGAACGAACATCAAGTCCGTGCTACGCTGTACTCTTCCAGTCCACCCTTGACGGCACCCCGTTACAAACGGGGAGATACGGTACGGATCAGTAAAGTGAAAGGCCAATTTGAGAAAGGCTATTTACCCAACTGGAGTGATGAACACTTTGTCATCGTGCGCCATAAACCTCGACAACCCCACGTCTATCAACTGGAAGATCTACAAGGCGAGAGACTGCAAGGCACGTTTTACGAGACAGAATTACAACCCATAGTGAAAACACCGAAAGACTACTATACGGTGGAGAAGATTTTGAAAACGGAACGTCGACGTGGCATTCCCTATCATTTCGTCAAATGGCAAGGTTGGCCTCGTTCCTTTAATTCCTGGGTGTCCGGCCGTGACATGAAACGTCTATAAATGCTAACGCCTATCACCCCCCTGCCTTCAGTGTAGGACTGTACCATGGAGAGTACACGTCGTCTACCCGTACTGTTAAGAACACGAAAAGCACAAATCGGTACTGTGTTGTGTCTAGTCGTAGTTCTGGGTACGTTATTTACCGGTGTGTTCTACGATTTATCCTACGTGATATCCTGTTTCAACACCCTGCGTTCTGCATCAGTGACCACCACCACCACCACCCCACAACCTACACCCACCCGGACGTCAAGGGTACGGCACGTCTCAACGCAGACCCCTACGTCTACTCCAGCCTTCAAGTTACTCCCCTACATCCACCCCACCACGACCACCCGTACTACGACGACTACTCATCCATCATCATCATCATCCCTGAAAAGCGAGCAAACGACGACCGACGTTGTACCCACCACCACTCCAGTTCACTCGTACGAAATTTACAAGAGCGGGTTACCACGACAACGGATAGACCTCAAACCATGGACCCTCGGTGGCAGCATCCCTTCACCTGCGTCATCGCAGGACCGACGGGCTCCGGCAAAACGCACTTCGTCAGGAAGCTCCTTCAACACGCCGACAGCATGATCACTCCACCCATTGCCCGAGTCGTGTGGTGTTACGGAGAATGGCAGGAAGCGTATGCAGCAATGCCCCACATCACGTTCGTGGAAGGCCTACCCAACCTGGCCGATTTGGAACCCGACACATTGGTGGTTGTGGATGATCTCATGGCGGAGACGGATGCACGGGTCACCCAACTCTTTACCAAAGGCAGCCATCATCGACGGCTCAGCATCATCTACATTGTGCAGAATCTGTTCAGTAAAAACAAAGAACATCGGAATATCAGCTTAAATGCCCACTACCTGGTGGTCTTCAAAAACCCGAGAGATACCACTCAACTGCTGCACCTGGCGAGACAGATGTATCCCGGCCGCACACCGTTTGCGTTGGAAGCCTTCAAAGATGCCACAACCCCTCAGCACGGGTATATGCTCTTCGATCTCAAGCAAGCCACCCCCGACCACCTTCGACTACGGACCGGCATCTTTCCCGGAGAGACCCACCACGTGTACATGCAAAAATAATGTAAACACACCCACAGTGGCGCCCCCAGCTGGGGTCTGTGTGTTTGATGATGGGGAATAATAAAAAGAATGAATACCACAGCAGGGTTGACTTTGTCTGTGAGGTGGATAAAAAGGGCAGAGTTGTGGGTTCTAGCATTAGTTGTACAGGATGTCTGCGCGAGTACGGAAGCACGCTCCCACGCTCCGTGTATTGAAGACGGCCCCACCCGAGTTAGTCCGAACCATTGTACGCGGTGCGGACCCTGACCTTGTACGCTGTCTGTGCGAGATCGGGTACAACCTGTTAAAAGGCAACGTACCACTGACTCCGGCTCAGAAGACCAAGTTGGCCAAGCATAAGACAGGTCTCCGAACCCTAGTCCACAAGCGGGTCCCTCAAACACAAAAGAAAAAGGTGTTACAGAAAGGCGGCTTTCTCGGGGCCATCTTAGCACCGTTGGCCGCTTCCGTGTTGGGTCCAGTATTGGGTGGACTCTTCGGCCGACAATGAACCACACGAAAAAAATGGTCCTCGTCGAACCACGGTTCCTGCAAAACCTCCAATCACCCTACCCTGTCCCACCTACGGTGAAGACCATAAACAGCCTCGATGGAGAGATGCAACAGATCTTACAGAGACCGGGGTTAAGCGACAGTGAGAAAGTACAACGGTACAATGAGACGCTTCAACGGTACATGACGTTCATGGACCAATACAAAACCCTGTCTACCCCAGCAACAGCACCACCACCACCACCACCACCACCACGTGACAGACCGCTGACCTCAGCACCGCTCCAACAGCCGGGTGAGGTAGCCCCCACAGCCCCACAGTGGGTGGAAGACGAAGTGCTGAAGAGTGTACCTGCCTCGTTCAAGAAACAAGCTGGCCTGGTATTACAACGGATGAAACAGAATCCTAACATGACTTGGAATGATAAAGGCGAACTCCTGGTACAGAATCAGGTGGTCCCCGGCACCCACATGACGGATTTAGTGAATGATCTGATGCGTCAACGCAGATCGCACACCGATCCTCGAGGATGGGAGGTGTTCGCTCAAGGCTTGAAAGACATGCATGTACCACAGGAATTGGTGGGGAACCCCCACCGCTGGGCCTTTATGCAGCAAACCCAGCAATCACCGAGTGGCCCACTACCTTCTTGGGAAGCCGAATGGGAACCGGAGTCACCCCCAAAACACCACCACAACGGGCACTTTCTTTTCGCGCCTATAAAAAAACACCCTTGGTCAAGACACCCCACATCTCCAGAGCCGTGACACGTAGCAAGTCAACGCGACGAACACGACGCCGGACACAACCGCCCAAGGCCTGGAAGACCTATTAAAACCAACAGCAGCAGCAGGACAGCTCAGTCGCCATGTTTTACCTGACCCTACCCAGTAACAGTTCGCTGGATGTGTTTCCTGACAACACCGTGGCCAAGTACGTCACCCAGTTACCGCAACCGTTACATTTACCTGGCCGGTGGGAATGTGCCCTCGTGGATATCCAATACCCTTACTCGTGGTACAACGTGCGAGCCAATGAAGTGTGGTACGAGGTCACCTACGAAGGCAAAAACACCCGGCTCACCCTGCCCGAAGGCCAATACGATACCCCCAAAGAGTTCATGGGTGGGCTGTCAAGACTGATGCATGATAAGGCGCTACGGGGGGTGACGGATAGTGCAACACGCCTGATAGCCTTGCGCTTCAAGAGAAACGTGTTCTTCGATGTCAACGTACACAACGACAAGGCACAGCTTACCGTCACCGATACCGTGAATGTGAAACTCAGTCCTACACTACAGCAAATGCTGGGTTTCGATCTACAGACGTTCGCTGGTCCCAACCAACACCATGGCGAGATGCCGATGGATATGAAGTCGGGTATGTACGGACTCTACGTCTACTCGGACGTGGTGGACAACCACATCGTGGGCGATATCAACACACCTCTGTTACGGGTGGTCCCCATTAAAAAGACGTATGGCGATCAAGTCACCCACAGTTTCAACCATATCATGTACCTGCCCGTACGACATACCGATATCAACACGATCACGGTGGATATAAGAGATGACACGGGACGAGCGGTGGCATTCGAACGAGGAAAAGTGGTGCTGACACTTCATTTTCGACAAGCACGTGCTCCCCACTTTGCATAATGAAAGTACCTTACGAGTGCGATGCACGCAGCTATGCCGACTATTATGCCCAACAGGCCGGGGTGGCTTTCCGGTCTTTAGCGGTGCACGCATGCAACGAGGACATGGACTGGGGAACATACTCGGCAGCATTGTGAAAACGTTCCTGCCCTTGGTGACGCGGGGTGTGAAAGCAATCGGCAAACAAGCGGTACGCAGTGGACTGCAAGTGGCCGGTGATGTCTTGGGGGGTACGGCACCCCGACAAGCCTTGAAACGACGGGCCAAAGAAGCGGGAGGCGTCTTGGTGGCCAAAGCACAACGCACCGTAGGGAATAAAAGAGCTGCCCCACCGAGATCACGCACCAGTCGACGACCGACCCAGCGACGACGCACATCCAAGAAGACCCGGGATATCTTTTCTTAAAACATGGCCTTAATCCACGCCGAGTCCTGCCCCTCCACCAACAGTGAATTTGATTTGTGGACCGTGCCGCCCACACAAACCAGTGTCGAACAAGGATTATGGGTGGAGCATCTCCCGCTCTCCAGCATCAACGAAACCGGACCCATCGAGTTCACCATCAGTAATGCGGATACGGCCTATGTGGATTTAGCCCATACCTACTTGTATGTGAAAGCCAAGGTGGTCAATGGAGCTGGCACCAGAATCGCTGACCAAGCAACGGTGGGCCCGACGAATCTCTGGCTGCACTCGATGTTTCAGCAGGTGGATATTTTTCTCAGCGACAAACTCATCAGTGACTCCACCAACACGTACCCCTATCGAGCCTACATCGAGACACTGTTGTCGTATGGCCGAGAGGCTAAAAAATCTCAGCTGACAACCGCTTTATTCTACAAGGACACGGCCGAGCACATGGACACGGCGGACAATGGGGGATATAACAAACGGAAGGCTTTCACTGCGAACAGTGCCTCGGTGGATATGATGGGTCGACTGCATGCAGACATGTTCATGCAAGACCGGTACCTCTTGAACAAGACCCCCATCAAAATCCGACTGATACGGGCGCCTCCCACCTTCGCCTTGATGGCCACTAACGTAGAGGGGCATGTAGCGGACTATAAGATTGTCATCCAAGACGCAGTCCTGTATGTCCGAAAAGTGAAACCGAATCCAGCCGTTCAATTGGGACACATGAAAGTCTTGGAAACAAAACCAGCCCAGTACCCTATCCGACGTGTACAAACCAAAGTGTTCTCTGTGCCTGCTGGAAATATGGGCGCCAACAAGAAAACCTGTTCCTGGGGGAACTACCCAAGCGATTGATCCTGGCCTGTGTGGAAAATACCAGTTTCAGCGGAGCCTACCCAGAGAATCCGTTTGACTTTAAACATTTCGGCATCAATTTTGTGGCCCTGCATGTGGATGGACAACAGGTGCCAGCCACGGCCTTAACCCCGAACTTTGGGCGGAGGAATTTCATTCGAGCCTATCAGAGCCTGTTTACAGCCACCGGTCAAATAAACCAGGACGAAGGGAATATGATCAGTCGGGAGGACTACGGGAACGGATACACGTTGTTCTGTTTCGATCTGACCCCCACCTTAGAGAACGACCATCAGCTGGCCCTGACCAAGCAAGGCAATTTACGGTTGGAAATCCACTTTGCACGAGCCCTGGCGACCACCGTCAATGTGATCTGCTACGCCGAGTTTGACAACATCATTCAAGTGGACAAGGCGCGCAACGTCCTGTGTGACTTCTCCACCTAACATGGATACAGACCAGATAACCACCGTGCTGGAGAATGACCCAGAGACACGTAGGGTCTTTCAAGGGGTGTTCGCCCGAGATGTGTTTCCATTAGACCGTATGTATCCGGCTGCTTACGTTCTCAACACGGACCCGATGGATCGACCCGGTGAACACTGGGTGGCCGTGTACTTGACAGAAGAGCAGGGGGAATACTTTGACCCGTACGGTCTGCCACCCCTCCATCCCGATTTAACAGACTTCATGGATCAAGGCACAGAGACGTGGTGTTGGAACAGTCAAACGTTGCAAAGCCTGACCAGTGGCGTGTGCGGACAATATTGCTTGTTTTACCTGTACCATCGATGCCGGGGAAGACCCTTATCTACTATCGTACAGATGTTTGACGAGTACTCCCAGGCCGAGGACCGCGATGTACTCGTCTATGACTGGGCCGCCCATCATTTCAATGTACAAGCCCCGTTCTGGGCTTAAGTTAATGACAAGCCCCTTGTTCTGGGCTTCAATGTACAAGCCCCTTGTTCTGGGCTTCAGTTAATTACAAGCCCCTTGTTCTGGGCTTCAGTTAATTACAAGCCCCTTGTTCTGGGCTTGAGTTTTCACGTGGTTGTTCTCACGTTGTTGTTGTTCACTGAATAAAAAAAAATGAGATCTCACCAAAAAACCCTGTCTTGTGTGTTTTATTCCTAATGCATCAATGCCCAATGTGGAGATTCAGTCAAACTGAAATCAGTGGTGTAGGATGGGGTCAAAATGTAACCCATCAAGTTTAGAAGGCAAGAGCACTATAGTAAAAAATAGAGAGCCAATGAAATCAGCCTACAGACCAAGTACGTGTCTTTGGTCTAGGTTTGGAGCGGGCATTTCATTGAGGTACGTGTATACGGTGAGTGAAGAGACTCGTCCAACACGTATAGATTATGACTATAAGTTCTATGAGCATAATGCATGAAAGTGGCTTTGAACACCGTATTAGTCAATCAGTGGCCTAGAATGGAGCCAAAGGTAACCCATCCATGTCCAGAAAAACATTACCCGGGTGTACAAGAACCCAGATGTAGGCGCGGACGTCAGCGAAAGCACACCGTGAATACCCCAATTCCATTGGCTGATTGTTCGATCGCTGATTGGTTCTTTTTCTCGACCGCTGATTGGCTCTTTTTCTCGACCGCTGATTGGTCCAAATGGAACTGCCCATCTTTTCCAGGTTCATCTAGAATCCCCCTAGAATCTAGAATTTTTTATTGTGCTCAAGCTCTGACTATAGCGATGCCGCAACATTGTCTCACTGGACATTGGACCGTCTGACCTGGAGGTGACCCTTTGACCTTTTGACCCGCGTCCGCGCGCGCGCACTGCCGGCGCCCCTAGTGGCCCGATGGGGTCGAGTGAGGTATCAATGTGAAGGTGAGATGAAGGGCCATCTGATGGACTGGTGTGGGTTGAACTATCAGCATTCTGCGCATGCGCAAGAATGGAAATAGACGTTTTTTGGAGCTATTTGACTATTAAAAAGGAAAAAAGAACACATTTTTTTTCAATTTTCTACATACCGAAAATTGTATAAGTCCAAAAGACGACGATCACGGTGAAAACAATGGCGTATGGTAGGCCAGTGTCGTTGATAAATGCCCCTGACACGTGCATCTTCAGGCAAGACTTCAACCGGAGGTGCGGCTGGATCGAAGGGAAAATCTGCTCCACGTCTCATGCTTTTCGTCTCGTACAAGCGGATAGGCAAGCAAGGCAGGCAGGCAGGCAGGCAGGCAGGGAGACAGGTCAGGTAAGTCAGATTGAATACACCCTCACCCTAAAAATGGACTCCTTTTATAGCCCATTGAACCTCATTTGCATATTTTCAGCGGATCACAGGCCGCCATCTTGAAAAACGACCACCCCTCACACACAAAAAACAAGCCGCCATCTTGAACACGACCACACACACACACAAACCCCCCTCTGGAAAACGACCCCAAAGACCTCATTTGCATATTTTCAGGGACAACAAGGCCGCCATCTTGAAACCAACCACCCCTAACCCACAAAAACCAGGCCGCCATCTTGAAAACAGTGGGGAAAAACCCAGAGACCTCATTTGCATATTTTCAGAGGGGACAACAGGCCGCCATCTTGAATCCGACCACCCCTAACCTAGAAAAAACAGGCCGCCATCTTGAAAATAGGCAAATGAGGCGCGAAACAAGTGCAATTGGACGCACCTACAAAAACAAGCCGCCATCTTGAAGCCGACCACCCCTAACCTAGAAAAAACAAACCGCCATCTTGAAAATATGCAAATGAGGACCGAAACAAGTGCAATGGGCCGCCATCTTGAAACCGACCACCCCTAACCTAGAAAAAACAAGCCGCCATCTTGAATAGTACCAATGCACCCAATGACCTCGGAACAACAGGCCGCCATGGCCGCCATCTTGAAACCGACCACCCCTAACCTAGAAAAAAAACAAGCCGCCATCTTGAAAATATGCAAATGAGGAAGAGCGAAACAAGTGCAATTGACCGCCCTACAAAAACAGGCCGCCATCTTGAATCCGACCACCCCTAACCTAGAAAAAACAGGCCGCCATCTTGAAAATATGCAAATGAAGGGTGAAACAAGTGCACGTGTACGCACCTACAAAAACAGGCCGCCATCTTGAATCCGACCACCCCTAACCTAGAAAAAACAGGCCGCCATCTTGAAAATATGCAAATGAAGGGTCAAACAAGTGCAATTGGGCGCCAT
>JAVTVY010011949.1:0-53032 GCA_036873755.1 Hanleya hanleyi
ATGATGTCATGCTGACATCACTGAAAATTATTGACCGCTTCATTCTTGTAGAAAACTGCATTTATACTATGAATTTTTGTTGATTTAGTGCTAATGCTGTTATATATAATATGGAATTGGTCTTTGAATTATGGACGCGGAAATTCTTAAATGGATGACGACTAGACGCTTTTACAGGGATGACAGGCATTGATCTTGATGGGTTAATGGTGAGCATTCAATTTCTTTGCATTCTGGTGTTTTCTAACTATTTGGATACGGCCTTTGAATTATGTCATGCCCTTGAGATACAAAACCAAATTCTAATTGTATATAGCATTTACACAAAATAGAATATAATACGTTTCTGATAGTTAGTGTTATTAACAAGAATGATAGAACAGTTCAATCACACATACCATCTATTCGATGAGATGATATTCAGATCAACTGCTGTTAGTTAAATTCGGGGAATGAGTGCAAACCATATTGTCTGTAAATATGTATTTTGTCCTTGTAATTAAGGCGCACTGGCACTATTTATGGCCAGTGGAATTCCAGTCTTGTTTTAATCTCGAAACTAGTAAAATTCGGCCTTGCTTCAGTGAAATTGGAATTGGCTGACATCGTGTTATTATACTGTTTAGGTGAGCAACGACCTATTGTGATTGAATGACATGCGACATTTCGCCATTCGTCCCAAGGTCGGAAAATTGTACGGTTTAGGAGAATGTTCAGTCCGGCCTCGTTTCGGCGGTGGAGTTATACAAGCAAGTAGATCAGCCACTTAGCAATTTCCCTTGAATACCATTCAGTATGACTCGCTGTTTCAAATTACCCGGTATTTGAGACCGAATATAACGGGATTACATAAAAAGTACAATGTTTATGTATTTACACAGATCCAGGCTTATGCTCAGTTGCATTCATCTGGTTAATGGATAGCGGGGTATGGTGTTCTATTTGGTCCAACCTTGAGTCATGTGAGTCTCGTGCGGACATTTAGAAACTCGCCATCCACCACGCAACTGGTGAATTTCTGCTATCTGTTAACATGAAAAAAACTCGACGGAAAATTCGGCGAGTGTCTTCCAATCTTTTAACATTGCAAAAGTCGCGAGTCGCCACGCGCCTGAGAAACACCGGCGCGAAGCGACTGGCGAGTTTCGACTGTGAAGAAATTCGCCACTCGCCAGGCGCCGGAGACGTCTCCGGCGACTGGCGACTATTTGCTAGCTTTTAACATGAAGAAACTCGCCACTCGCCATGCGAAGGAAAACACGGCGAGTTTCTTCCTATCTGTTAACACTGCAAATGTCGCCAGTCGCCACTAGCGGGAGAAACACCGGCACGCGGCGAGTGGCGGGTTATGAATTATCGAATTTTCCCGGATTTGTGTTTAGTGCGCATGCCTGGGGAGCATCAATTATTAGAATATTTTGTTATATCTTGGTCAGTCGCAATTTTGGTTGATCCTCCATGCCCCCAGTTCCCAAAACTGGAATATGCAATTAAACACCGTACCGAACCTGAAATTTGATTTGCTCTTATTGCGATACAGGATTTTAGTCCGAATGAGAACATGATCCTGGTTGACAATGTCGAAAATCTATTTCTTGCCCCTAGATAGCTACTCACGAAACTCGAGAACAGTACTACACTCCCAGACAGAATAACTATGCAGATTGCGAAGTATCCTCATAACAGAAGCGACTCCCCAAGGCCGTAAAATTACACGATAAACCAAGATTCTCATCGATCGCTCTCAACGATTGGTGGAGATGAGTATATCATCCTTGTCTGTGATATTAACGGATTTTACTTATTCAAGCACTAAATATCCATATTTTATATTTCAAAAAAAATATTAGGCAAGCCCTCGTTCACTGCGGACAGAATACCCAACACACCTATATCCTGGTTCGCGAGTCTAAAAATCAATTACAGAGATACTATAGTCTGTCCATTTTAATTAGTCGTTTACTTTGGAGCTTGTCAAAAACCAGTAGTTAACTCTGCATTAATTTTCTGTTTTTTTGCATCGTGTAGAACAATCTGAACTTCACCAAATGGCAACCATTACTCCGTGCTATTGATAATATCAAGCCTGAAATAACTTTGGAATTATCTTCATATAAAACTCAAGTATAGTTGTTTCATGTACCGGGGCTCAATAACATAGGGAGACGTCATAATGTATTCATGTCTACTATCACAGGTCAACAATGCTCCTTTTAAAGTTTCACATGTTAGGTTTTCTCCTTACAGCCATGTTGAATATTCTCTTCGTCTTCATTTAAATGGAATGATTATATTCAAAATGATGCTCATGTGGATGATCCAAAAATCGTATTCTTTCTGGTTGCGCCTAAGGCTTAAACCCAAGGTTTAACGAAAATAATTAGGGGGCCGAAATCCCCCCTCTCCCCACCCCGCGACGGGCACAGACCTCAAATCTCCTACCCATGGTAGCAATAAGTAAACGACACACATTCAGTTTTCATATCTTTTATTGAATTTGCGTTTCACGGCATCTCCATTGACGACAAACATATACTAGTGTGATGGGTATGTGAACCTACCCCCAGTAGGTTGGCGCGGGTAGTTTGTAGTGAAACCCCCGGATCGTCGTGTCGTCCCTCGTCCGGATGTCGTACCGGAACCAGCGGAACAAAGCTGTTTGACAGAGTTCCAGTCGTAGCAATCGGCGCAGCAGGCAATACGGAATCCTTTCTTGTTGTTGGATCCGTCCGAGTGAAATCGCATGGAAAATGATCCCCATATTCCCCTCACTGAAAGATATAGATGGTCATTTATGTAACATGAGTAGTGTGACTAACGTCACAGTAGGCATTAGGACTCCGACGCGAACTGAACTCTTGGAAATCCCCACCCCCCAGTTGAAAGCCTGCCTATATTAAGATGGGCACTGCCCAAGTCAGAATCCCCAGTGATTTTCATCAAAAATCACCAGACACTTTCATCAAAAGTGGGTCAGCTCAGAACTTGCTGGTAACAGTCCCCTAATGCACCTTCATGCCAAAAATCAAGGTTCTAATGTCAACGGTTCTCCTTATTTTGCCGACGAAAGGACTCGGATGGACTCACTGACGGACGAACTGACTGACTACCGGACAATTTGCAGATGGTAGCCTACTTCGTAGGAATATCGAGAGAGAATTGCATGGTTCTTACTTGTATAACTTACACATTTTATTAATTACTCATTTAAGACGGAAGCGTGATTTCATTGAATATGAAGTGGCGATAAATGACGCGTTACCTATATTGTCATACATGTCACATTTCTGTGAAGGTAAATATATATCCATGTTTTTTTTTCAACATAACGTTTGGCATATTGTTTTGATAACTTCATAATATCACCTTACTACAATGTAGTTCATGCACTGTTGGGATACACTTTGGTCGATGTGCATGAGATAATTAAACACTGCCAAAATCGACGACCAAAATATATCGTGTCGCCTTCGAGAGAGAGATCGAGAGAGAGAGAGGGATAAGACAACAAAAACAATGGTCCCTTTTTGATTGGTTTCTCGGCTGCGAACATGAACATATTGGTCGAGGAATATTTTGACCAACATAGGCATGGAGTTACGAGAAAATAAAAATATTGGTCGAAGAAATATCTGAGTCAAAATGTGGAGACGATTAAACGATATTAAAGTGGTTGAATTTACATGGTTTACCATGTTGGTACTTACAATCATACTGTTTGCCGGATTGTTTACCGCAATACTTCTTTGTCTGTGGTTGTTGGAATTGAAGATAATCGTTACCACATGTTGTTATCCAGGAATCTTCCACATCAAAGTCGCAGAAATGAAGCTTCATGCCGTATGACCCTTGAAGATTGGTAATGATAAGAACAGGCCATGTTGTTCCCGTAATTGTACGGATATTTTGGACTGCTGAACACTCCCCTGTTATTGTACATCACTTGGTCACACGGGTAATGGGCTATAACAACAATAAATCAACAAAATTATTCCTGTTTTTGCGTTTTAGTGTTCTGAACATTGGACTCTCGAAAAAGACTTGTTATATTGCATGATATCTGAATCATAGTGTCGGTATAATATTGATGACTTAAAGTTGAAATTCAAAGGAATTTTAATGTACATTTAAACGCATGTTAACACTTTTTAAATAGTGAACTGTCTACATATAAAAAAGTCGCGTTTTGGTAGATTGTAAATTCTGTGAAATAATTAAGATGCTCAACACTTGCAGGAGAAGACCTCTACATACTTACTTCCCCTTGATTACGGGTTGATTTGTTTTAGCATATCAAGATGGAAAATTGCAACTTTTGCATGTCACTTGCCATATTGACATACTAGGCCGGGAACCAATACAAGATAAGGGGGCTAAAATTGCTACCGTTTACACCTTGTGCTGACCAACTTTTGAACCTGCAGTCTTCAAGTGTATGGTATCTGCATGGGTGGGCCCAGATGTGGCAGGTCGACGATGCGTGAGGACATGAAGCGGCTACAGCGATTTTGCAGTGAGCGACCGCGATATTAATTTTTACCTCCGTCGATCAGACGGAGGTCTAGGAGCGCAACGTGATATCTCCCGCCAAATAATTGTCATATGGGGAACCCACGACTCGTGTGATTTCCAATAGGGATTGCTATGGTTCCCGACGAAATTTGGAAAAGTTCCTGGACACAATTGAATGCTTACGTCACAAAAGGTGTGTATCCTTTGCAGTGCTTCCACCGGGTCTCTTAATTCGAGGGTACTAAATTCGCGCGTGTACTTATAGCTTCGCGCTGGTACAGATGGCCGGTATGCGACGAGGACAAACCTGCGCTTTCATAAAAAGTAAATTTTCACGAAAGAAAAACTCGCATTCCGGATAGTATAATTGGAAACTTCCACGAGAATCTCTGAATCAGCAAAAAGATAAAGGACGAGTGTCATTCACCAGGATGCGAGTCGGAAGTGAGAAGTCAAATTCAAAGTCAGAGGTCAAAAACGTAAAACTCCGAAGAACTCTCCCGGCTTTTTCTTTTTTTTTTTTTTTTGAGTTGGGGGGGGGGAGATAGCGACTGGAAAAATATATCTTCCCATGCTTCAATCGTTATCTGTGAATCCGATCAACAACCTAGCCAGACAATCTGTCAAAAATTATCCGTCGTCTGGGTAAGGTTGAAGGGTAATCGGAAGCTCGGACTGTGATACAGGCAAAAACAGTTGCTGTTGTAGTCTAGAAAAATAACTGGCATGCACTCTATGGAGAAGGGCCTCGTGAGGCACAAAGTGCAGTTTTGTTGTTGTTGTTTATCTGCAAATCCGCTCATCTCGATGGGTATCTTTCACTGGTTCTCACAGTTGCCTGGCCTGTGTTATATTCGGTGGTCGAAGTCTACGTATAGTTTTTTTCAATAAATTATGGAAATTAATACAAACATATATACAGATATTTTTTTAAATAGATTTTTTTATAAGTGTATTTCTCTTTCATCTTAGGCTCAATTAAAGTCATTCTCTAAAATGTGAAGCCGAGTTAATACAGTTTTTAATTATCTACCAAACCCTGTCCTCTATGACATAGAATAAAAGAGAAGTTGGGAATAGAACCGCTCAACACAGTCATTTCTAAACATCAAGTTGTACATAAGTATTTTTACTTACTCTGTACAAGCTGAGGGCATTTTTGTGGCTTTTGAAAATTTTGAGATTTTTGCGTGTCTGTCCATATTTAACTAAGCGACGTCCAAGCGAGCTAATGTACGCGCGTTATATTCATATCAAATATGGTGCGGCTTGTGTTCAATGAGGCTTGGAATGTTTATACAATTAATTTTCTTCTCACTGTTACACAATGAAATTAAGTTTCAAATCATTTGATTCATCTCTTCGATGTAGATTGTTATGTTTCATTCGAGGAAATAATTTTAAAAGATACATATGACATTTTCTAACTTTATGGCTGGAGTTGTATCACAAAGAGCAAACGGCGTAAACATGATTTCCCATCTCACCCACGCTCATATGGGTATCGATCGTTCCTATTCGAGGACACACTAACTGATGACCTAGTTCAGAGCCAGTGATTTGCTCGCCCTCCACCCCATTGGATATCAGTTGATTCCTAAGGAAATAAACATTACACATGTAATGACCACCTGCCGAGTGATACATGTGTGAATCGGTCAGACATTTCCAAGGATGCCAAATTCTAACTTAAAACAACCATGCCGGATTTCATTGCTTCACTGAGAATAATTGGATCTAACTTTTACAAAGCCTGCAGCTCCTGGATCTAGAACACATAAATGAAGGGACCTAGTTTATCGGTGCTATGGCAAAAATAGCATGTAGAATGGGATTGTGTGGATAATATCCTTGGAAGTTGAAGTCCTGCTGCATGCTTCACAAACATCATCAAAAGTGAAAATTATCTCCCTTGACCAGGTAAGGACTTGAATGTGTGTCTAAAATGATTTAGCTTCTAGAAACAGACTTCATTTCAAATTTTAATTCCAATTCTGCTACATGTACATGTATAAAATACATACAGAATGAACTGCATACATAATAACACAAAGAACAGGTATATGTATCTCATTACATTCCTATTCAAAGATCAATACCTGGGTAATATTACAACAATACCATGGCGTTATATATTGTTATGATTGACTTAACTTTAGCTGCTGAAGATATTTCTAATTTGAGATCAATGAACAATCATACTAGATTTCATAACTTCATTTATTTTCACAATAAGCAACATAATCGAGATTAGCAAGTGAAATTTTAAAACATAATATAATAAACAGCATGGGTCTTCTTCAGTTTATTGTAGACAAAAATACCCATGAATATATGTTACCATGATTCAGTCATGATATTACCTGTAATATATTGATGTCGACAAGGTATAAACATAATTATTTGATAGTATTACTAATTGTATGTTGTTTATGATTAACATGAACTTTTTATTTGCTGCGTGGAATTCAGTCATTTGTTCCATAGGGGCAATATTCTCATCAGTCATCACCATTCAATGTGAATGTGATACATGTACAAGTCCATGGTCATTGATACAGTAAGGTGAAGGCGAAGGTGGCCTGTAACACCAGTATACAAAATTATACCGCGCGCATTGAATCCTCATCATATGATGTTGAGACAGATCAGAACGAAGTGTTGGTAAAATCAGGTGTGTTTTGAAGAGCATTCTCTCATCAGTGATGATGCTATACTGTACACATACAAAATATGAAGTGTTGATGTGTTGGGCCTATAGCACAAAATCACAAGCAAGTTGGTACAACAACTAGGCACACAGTGTCTCATTTCTGCCGCTAACGTGTCGATTTGGGTGAGGGGATCCTCTCAGGGGGAGGTGGGGGTGGGATGGGGCCTAATGTCTCAAGCACTTTTCCAGGTTTTCCATCAATATACTCTATTCCATACCCCAATATTTCAAGCACGTCAAATCAAACAAAAATTATTTGCTGGGAATGTGACTTTCACATCCCTGTCTGGACATGCTAGTGAGGAACCCTCAATCCCAGATTGATGAAGCTAACGTCCAACAAATGCAAAATTGAGCTTGGCATCCGGCCGTATGTTATTCAGTGATGTATTACGCTACGGACCCTGTTGCCCCGACGGAGGTCTTTGCGCTCATCCAGCGCTTGTTCCAAAATAGAGAGGGGTTAGGGGAAAATGTAATCATCTACTTATAATTGGAAGAATCAAAATCATAGATGTTATATACCGAAATAAAGCTCATGATTTGGACTCGATACTAAAAATGATAAAAAATGTTTGACATTTTTTTCGATGTCACAATTTAGTCCTAATTACCCCTATCTTTCCTGAGGAAGGAGACAACTTGACCCCACTAATATATTTGACCTACATGTATATGCAGAATGGAAAGAAATTATGAATCGAAACATTTTGCCATCATATACCTATCATAGTGGAGCCCTTTTAAGTCATTATGCAGGATCCTAGTGGCAGAGGATCATGGGTATATTAGGAATAGTCCTGGAGAAGTGTTCTGTGAAATTAACGTTTTCGTCCAAATGTTAGCACTCATTTTTTAATCTAATACTATTTTTTTCTGCAATAACGTTTTTCTATCGACAGAAATATTGGTGGTGAAACTGGGTAAATATCTTGAATATCAGCGTTATAGTCGACCTCAACCACTTTTCAAGAATGTGATGTCACCGGAGCGGCAAATGCACATTTTTTCATTTTCTGCTTAACATTTTCTGGCGTATCTAATTCCGCGTAAGCCGTTGCTAGGTTGCCGATACAAGCTTTTCTGTAGAGTCATATGGTCGCTTTTTAGTCGCCAAACGTCGACGATTCCTGTCAGGGTGTTATTGACCAATAATGGCTAGATCTATAAAAGTATATAGCAAAAAAGTTCAACATCAGTAGATTAGGCGAAAGGCCATCAATGTAGCTGAATACCTTGATGGAAACAGGAAAACTGTCCGCTAATATATTACGATTTAGAAACTAACATCGTGAAGTGATACCCTCGACAAAAATAACTTCCCCTTTAGATAATAGTCCCGTTTTGTAAAATAGATATGCCATTATAATGGTACTATACATTGTATATTATTCGATGATTTTATTTTATTTCAACTACTGCAATGTCTTATGGGGAAAAAACCTACATCAATCACCTGCAACCATTGATAACTCTCTAAAAACGTGCGCTAAGAATACCATTATCAAGAAAGACCAAAATTCTGCCCCTGTTTATTGAATTGAAGATTTACAGTTACAGAAACTAAACATGTATTCATGCCTTTTGGCGACTCACAATTGTTTTCATCATCCCGAACTATTGCCACAAATTTTGTGGTTCTACTTTAACTAACAATCCCACGTACATTATTATCGAACCAGGAGAACGCTACGCAACTTATACAGATCTTTCCATCAATCCAGTTTATCTCTGTACACCGTCAAAGTTACAGGACCTCGAGAATGGAACAAACTGCCCCCATCAATGAAAAACACTAAATGAACAACAGTTTTTTTAAATAGAAGCTTAAATCTTACCTCATAGCGAACAGATAAATTTGCAGCGACTGATCCATTCTCTCAATGCGTGAAATCTTGTATTCTGCAGCCATATCGTTCCTCATATTTCTACCGATGCCATTTGTTAGTATGATATCATGTTCAAATTGTCTCGCCTCAGGAATGATGGGGGTAATTATGACGTCGAAAGTTTTTCAAAACGTTATGGCTTATTTCCATTCTCTAGCCGAGTGCATGAGATTTAGTTTGGTATATAACACTTATCGTTTTAATTCATCCAAATATGCACAGCTGATTACATGTACATGTGCCCCTACCCCATTATATTTCCGGAAAATTAGTGTCAACGCCGTTAACGGCAGCATCGCTGTAGCTACCCTGTGTCCGCACGGATTCTCGGCCTGTCACCATTGAGGTAAACCCACATACCATACCCTTCATGGTGTATGGTCAGAAATTGGTCAGCTCGACGTGCAAATGTGACAACCACTTTGCTGCATCGGCTTCCGGCCTAAACGTCTATAGTGCCCCGATAATTCTTGCTAGATATCAACCTCTTTTCCGAGAAAACAAGAATTTTATGTTACGTGTGAGCGCAGTTTACCCATTGCAGTTGATGTTAACTGAAATACCACAGTTCATTTTACAGATTAATGTGTTTACGATTGAATGTACTCTAAACTCCAACATACATTTACTGTGAAATAACGGTAATTTATAACAGTGTACTTTTAATGTATTTTCTAAGAGCTCTGTTGTCGGAGGAACTGAACCGTTGTTTTAAAATATGCCTAGTTAATTAGATATATTATCCATGAAAATTTAGTGCGATCAGCTTAACAATCGTGTTTGTATATTCGATCATGTCGCAATCGGGCTGATGGGGGAATGAGGGTGAAGAGTATAACTCTTGTTCTTGTCGTCAAAATGGGGGCGAGCCTGTGAAACGGAACATGCGGTGCGGGGATTTTTTTCAACCGCAGAAATTAGCTATCAGATCTGACATTCATTGAGCGGTAAAAGTGAAGCAAGATTCTCCGGAAATAATAACATGAATAAACTAGTTTCCAAAAGAAGTGATGCATTCGTGAATCCGTCAATTTGTTATATTTCCTCTGTCAATCATAGGAATCATCAATTGTCTGTAAGACTAAATTTCTTCTGTAAAATCCTGATCAAAGCTGTCACAACTTACCTCAGTTAGAGCTGTGTCACTGTTCTCCGGATTCTTCTATTTATGAGAGATATTATGAATAATCGCATTAAAGAAGTGGACATGAATTATAAGAGAATTGAAGGCTGTCCACTTACTGACTAAACAAATCTGAACGCAAAGTGTTTACCAGACCTCGGTAATACGACACAAGATGTGACGTTTCTGTCAGTTTAATTCCCCATAAAAAGTTCACCTGCCGATAAGCGGATTGCTTCTCTTGCTTCATTACCATTATACGTCAAACTTTATTATGTTGGAAATAATCTGCTAAAATATGTTTGTCACACCTGCGGTTCAGCTGCTCTTCTTTGTTCCTATTATAGGGTATTCTCAATCTGATTAAAACTCAGACTTAATAACCGCTTCTCTATCGGACATGTCGCTAATTAAGATCTGGTACAGTCTGTATCTTAAATCTGCGCGCATGTCAGACTGGCGACCAATCACAGTTCAACTTCAACGGGCGAATAGGCGGAAGCGAGCAAATAATAATCTTCGGTGATTGGTCATGGAGAGCAAGAACTTCGTCATTGGATTGGATTTTTCTGCGCCTCGTTCGCTACAAAAATATTCGGATAGGCACCTATTCACCCGTTGAAGTTGGACTGTAATTGGTCGCCAGTCTGACATGCGCGACAGATTTAACATACAGACTGTCCGATAGAGGAGCGGTTATTGAATCTGAGTTTTAATCAGATTGGGGGTATCCTTAGCTTTTGTTTAGAGGAAATCATCCGATGTATTCGCCGAAGACCTATATTTATAGTATAGTGGGAAAAACGTTCAGATCAACTTAAAATTAATTGCTGGCCTAGTATTTTCGTCAAAACAGTTTGTAACAGCTAGATTTTCATTATTCGACAGAAATCGTCAATTCTACCAGTCCACACTCCGGTGTCTTATCCAAGCAAATTAATAAGGAAGAGAGCCGGCTGACATCTGATTGCAATACACCGCGTAACCGCCTGTTCTTGAATTTGTGCTACGGCTGGATATCAACGTGTATAGCCGATTCATGCCAGCTGAAATTTTGTTATGACAGCTAACATCACCCATGACGAGATCAAATGTGGATGCATCGCGTTTGAAAAAGTTTTAGACGGTCTGCCAAATATTCACTACCATCACTGTAAATATCCTCCAATCGCATAGCTTGCCTGTTCCATTGTTCGATACTTTCAGAGTACGAACATTGTCTGACAGGCTGAATCGTACCAACTGAAAACGATGCCAAGCAATGTTGAGCAATATATTATGATGTTTAGGCATATTTGGAACACTAATAAGACGGATATAGCAAATCACTTACTCATGGCCTCATTTTGGTGAGGAGTACTTTTTTCAAGTTGACATTTGGATACGGCCCCAAAATGGTGTCATACTGAGTCTAGATACAAACCAATTCCTGATTGTATATGGCAGTAAAATTAATGGTGAATACAAGATAATGAATTTCAGACAGATATGATCATTATTAAGACATTTAACAGTTCAATCACACATAACCCTTCAGTATAGGGAATGTATATTTTTGTTCAAATTACATTCGAATACTACCCCAAATTCCACCATACGGTTGGAATACAATCGTATGTATAAAACACTTCTCGCGGTAACACGGAACAATATTTTATGATGTTTGAATAGATTGGTTTATTACATGTAACTCTACCTGGCCTGGGTTTTTGGAATCTGTTCAGGCCTGGGATTTGGGCCATTTGGCTACCTAATGATTTTTCATACTTAGTGAGCTAGGAAGCCGAAAATTATCACACTTTGCCCTTGGGTGAAGCTCTACCTGAAATAAAAGAATAAAAAATAACACATCCAAGATAGGCGCCGTATATAATGACGCCACAGTGACTTCATTTTGAAAGTGCATTCTTTGTCGATGTTTCAGTTGGTTTAGTGAATAATAATATGATGTGAGATAAAATAGTTTTTGTCCAATTTTTCTCGCGTAAATGTAGGAATTGCGAAGAAAAATGACAAAAACATCACTTTTCTGCTAAAAACGCCTTATTTCAGGAGCAAAATGCACGCCCCCCCCTCCCGTAATCACGGCCACATCCTTGAAAGATTATTTTATGTACATTTTTGTTAGACGGAATGTGGTCCTGAAATATACTGCCGTAAGGTGAAAAATCCATTCAAACGAACCAATATCGTGTCTTATCGTTACGAAATAAGAAAGGGGTGGATTTACTTCAGTGTTAAGGCCTTTGCAATGGCATCCATATTTGTCAGTGGCCAAAATGTGGTAAATGTGAACTGAGTGAGAACTGCCAGTTATTGGAGTAAATGAGTGACCATGGTGAACCTGCAAGTTGTCCAAGTATCACAGCTTATGAAAACACTGAAAGAAGAACTTGTACACTAAATCTGAAATGAAAAACTCACCTGTTACTTTGATGACTTCTTGCCATGACCACAACTTCTGAAGAGTATGAAATAGACTGAAATAAACAAAAGCATCTTCCTTCAATCAGCAACTTTGGCAGGGGCAAATAAAATCAGGCTTTCAAGTGTTGTGCTATTTAAACAAGAAATTACTAGATTTCTGCATATATCCAAAATGCAATAGGGAAGGCAGCCATTTGTGAAAGTTGCCGGACTACTTTGAAGTAGGCATAAAAAGTATGGTGGGCCATAAAACCCATAGTGTTTTAGTATTGTTAAGGAATGAGAACACACATCTTTGCCATTGTATATCCAGCGCACAATTCAAAAATCTATCACAGATTCAGAGAAGGGAATCACTGATGGATGATACATAATTGGTCATATTTATGAAGATGAAGAAGTCAATATATTAAATATAATAACATAATATATATTTTTCAGAGTACATGTACTCACCTATTTTACCGTGCTTCAAGTTTACAAATTGGTAAAGGGAATGTGGATGGATTTACCCAATCAGTACTTAGGGAGACAACATAATGACACCCCATCATCCCCTAAACACACATCGAATGACACGATTTCATGTATCTCGCAAAGACTTTGCTGTTGAGTAAGAGGAATAATAATTACACACAAATTTGATCTATTTATCCCAGTAATGTGCGTTTAGCAGGCTATGCATGCAAATGACACATGTAATTATTTCATTTCATGGAATATGAAAAAGGGGAATCTCACTGGTCAACTGTACAATCACAATGGTCATAGTTGCAATTACAAATACTGGTGAATGACCAAAATTACTGCAAATGCCTATGTCGCAGTGTTGAAGGGGTTCATCTGAACAATGGAATGTGCTGTTTGCGCAACAGCAACAACGTATCAATGTAATTTATAACAATATAATACTTCAACATTGAATGAACAGGTAAATTAAAGTAATAGATTTAATGAATTTTGAGGATTGATGGCAAATATTTACCCATTGGTCAAACTGTTATCGCATTACTTTTCATATTTAACATAACCAAAATGTTCAACACATGTACTTACACATATCCAATCTTCAGTGACGGCAGAGGATACATGTATACAGGGTACCAGTTCTATTCAGAGGTCTTTCAGCTGGAGAATGTTAAACAATCATTTTGGGAACTGTTTCTTGTATAAAAGCACAGATACACGATACCAATCCCATACAGTCAGGTGTTGCACAAATATGTCACTGTGCCAAGGAGAAATTCAGGATGAAGAAGGTCTTGTCATATGACCGATGTCTTTGATATCACATGGACTTCATATCACATTGTCCACAGTTGACAGTATTTCAGGAGAAGGGTTTTATCCACCGATAATATACCCCATACTTCATATGACAATGAGGTTCCAGAGCATTTCAAATGAAGGCCGCTATCCATCAATCACAGATTATACCACAGTTGATATGACATATGAGGTCGAGGCTGAGGTATCCACCACAGAGAACCAAGCATTTTAGATCGAGGCTGCTATCCACCACAGAGAACCAAGCATTTTATGTCAAGGCTGCTATCCACCACAGAGAACCAAGCATTTGATGTTGAGGCTGCTATCCACCACAGAGAACCAAGCATTTTAGGTCGAGGCTGCTATCGACCACAGGAGTCAGGGCATTTGGTGTTGAGGCTGGTATCCATCACAGAAGACCAAGCATTTGATGTTGAGACTGCTATCCACCACAGAAAACCAAGCATTTCATGTTGAGGCTGCTATACACCACAGAGAACCAAGCATTTCATGTTGAGGCTGCTATCCACCACAGAGAACCAAGCATTTTATGTCAAGGCTGCTATCCACCACAGAGAGCCAAGCATTTGATGTTGAGGCTGCTATCCACCACAGAGAACCAAGCATTTTAGGTCGAGGCTGCTATCCACCACAGGAGTCAGGGCATTTGGTGTTGAGGCTGGTATCCATCACAAAAGACCAAGCATTTCATGTTGAGGCTGCTATACACCACAGAGAACCAAGCATTTCATGTTGAGGCTGCTATACACCACAGAGAACCAAGCATTTCATGTTGAGGCTGCTATACACCACAGAGAACCAAGCATTTCATGTTGAGGCTGCTATCCACCAAGAGAACCAAGCATTTCATGTTGAGGCTGCTATACACCACAGAGAACCAAACATTTCATGTTGAGGCTGCTATACACCACAGAGAACCAAGCATTTCATGTTGAGGTTGCTATACACCACAGAGAACCAAACATTTCATGTTGAGGCTGCTATACACCACAGAGAACCAAGCATTTCATGTTGAGGCTGCTATACACCACAGAGAACCAAGCATTTCATGTTGAGGCTGCTATACACCACAGAGAACCAAGCATTTCATGTTGAGGCTGCTATACACCACAGAGAACCAAGCATTTCATGTTGAGGCTGCTATCCACCAAGAGAACCAAGCATTTCATGTTGAGGCTGCTATACACCACAGAGAACCAAACATTTCATGTTGAGGCTGCTATACACCACAGAGAACCAAGCATTTCATGTTGAGGCTGCTATACACCACAGAGAACCAAACATTTCATGTTGAGGCTGCTATCCACCACAGAAAACCAAGCATTTCATGTTGAGGCTGCTATCCACCAAGAGAACCAAGCATTTCATGTTGAGGCTGCTATACACCACAGAGAACCAAACATTTCATGTTGAGGCTGCTATACACCACAGAGAACCAAGCATTTCATGTTGAGGCTGCTATACACCACAGAGAACCAAACATTTCATGTTGAGGCTGCTATACACCACAGAGAACCAAGCATTTCATGTTGAGGCTGCTATCCACCAAGAGAACCAAGCATTTCATGTTGAGGCTGCTATACACCACAGAGAACCAAACATTTCATGTTGAGGCTGCTATACACCACAGAGAACCAAGCATTTCATGTTGAGGCTGCTATACACCACAGAGAACCAAACATTTCATGTTGAGGCTGCTATCCACCACAGAAAACCAAGCATTTCATGTTGATGCTGCTATCCACCAAGAGAACCAAGCATTTCATGTTGAGGCTGCTATACACCACAGAGAACCAAACATTTCATGTTGAGGCTGCTATACACCACAGAGAACCAAGCATTTCATGTTGAGGCTGCTATACACCACAGAGAACCAAGCATTTCAAGTTGAGGCTGCTATACACCACAGAGAACCAAGCATTTCATGTTGAGGCTGCTATACACGACAGAGAACCAAGCATTTCATGTTGAGGTTGCTATACACCACAGAGAACCAAGCATTTCATGTTGAGGCTGCTATACACCACAGAGAACCAAGCATTTCATGTTGAGGCTGCTATACACCACAGAGAACCAAACATTTCATGTTGAGGTTGCTATACACCACAGAGAACCAAGCATTTCATGTTGAGGCTGCTATACACCACAGAGAACCAAGCATTTCATATTGAGGCTGCTATACACCACAGAGAACCAAGCATTTCATGTTGAGGCTGCTATCCACCACAGAGAACCAAGCATTTCATGTTGAGGCTGCTATACACCACAGAGAACCAAGCATTTCATGTTGAGGCTGCTATCCACCAAGAGAACCAAGCATTTCATGTTGAGGCTGCTATACACCACAGAGAACCAAGCATTTCATGTTGAGGCTGCTATACACCACAGAGAACCAAGCATTTCATGTTGAGGCTGCTATACACCACAGAGAACCAAGCATTTCATGTTGAGGTTGCTATACACCACAGAGAACCAAGCATTTCATGTTGAGGCTGCTATACACCACAGAGAACCAAGCATTTCATGTTGAGGCTGCTATACACCACAGAGAACCAAACATTTCATGTTGAGGTTGCTATACACCACAGAGAACCAAGCATTTCATGTTGAGGCTGCTATACACCACAGAGAACCAAGCATTTCATATTGAGGCTGCTATACACCACAGAGAACCAAGCATTTCATGTTGAGGCTGCTATCCACCACAGAGAACCAAGCATTTCATGTTGAGGCTGCTATACACCACAGAGAACCAAGCATTTCATGTTGAGGCTGCTATCCACCAAGAGAACCAAGCATTTCATGTTGAGGCTGCTATACACCACAGAGAACCAAACATTTCATGTTGAGGCTGCTATACACCACAGAGAACCAAGCATTTCATGTTGAGGCTGCTATACACCACAGAGAACCAAGCATTTCATGTTGAGGCTGCTATACACCACAGAGAACCAAGCATTTCATGTTGAGGCTGCTATACACCACAGAGAACCAAGCATTTCATGTTGAGGCTGCTATACACCACAGAGAACCAAGCATTTCATGTTGAGGCTGCTATCCACCAAGAGAACCAAGCATTTCATGTTGAGGCTGCTATACACCACAGAGAACCAAGCATTTCATGTTGAGGTTGCTATACACCACAGAGAACCAAGCATTTCATGTTGAGGCTGCTATACACCACAGAGAACCAAGCATTTCATGTTGAGGCTGCTATACACCACAGAGAATCAAGCATTTCAAGTTGAGGCTGCTATACACCACAGAGAACCAAGCATTTCATGTTGAGGCTGCTATACACCACAGAGAACCAAGCATTTCATGTTGAGGCTGCTATACACCACAGAGAACCAAGCATTTCATGTTGAGGCTGCTATCCACCGATCACATATCACAAGGTGAAATGTTGCATGATTCCTATAAATACAAATGACATGTGCTAGTAATTGTATAAATACCAACTTTGTAGTCATCTTGTAGATGTATACATGTACAAATTCACAATAGCACCTCACATGTACATACATTGAACATGTTTACTCAGAAGCATTTGAGACATATATACAAGCGAGAGTGATGATAACGCCTAAGTAAGTTCAAAGCAGTATCAATCATAAACAAATGTGTCAAGTTGTCCCTTGTTATAACATGCTTCATTATAAAGCAGATTTCACTATACCATGTGGACTGTTAGGAATGCAAATATATATATCTGTAATATGAATAACTATAGTCAGGGGTCGAAATAGCCCCCAACCACCAGGTGGACATTTTTAAAAATTGTCCTGCATCCAATTAATATGTATGTAAATTATTTAAAAATACTACAGGACATGACAATTTTTTGGCCGGACATGTCCTGCAAATAGATAGTAATTTCTATCCCCGACTATAGTGCTGTGAATATTTCCTCCCCAACTTCAGTGTTATAATGCAGAAAAATTGTCAGGCCTGCAAGTGGCCCACAGTGAAAATATAGGAGGAAATTTGAAAAATTATAGGAGAAATATAGGGATATTTTAAAGAAAATATAGCAAAATATAGGAAATAAAGGAGTGTAAGACAGGTATGTAATACATTGTATGTAACAAATGTGGTAGTTTTCTGGTGTTCACTCCAATTACTTTCACTGAGTGCGGTCATAGTGGTGGTGTTTGAGGTGACTTGTTCTCTTGTTTTGATTCAGCATAGTGAGATTGAAATGTTTTCATATTTGCCGAGCGAAGTGAGGCGAATTTTTTTTTTTGGAATTGTATTTCCTTGAGTCAGTTTGAATAATTACAGAGCAGTCATGAAATTTTTCCTGAAAAAATAAAAGAAATAGGAAATATACGAGGTTTTTAAATAAATATAGCAAAATATAGGAATGACTGAAAAATATAGGAAAATATAGCAAATATAGGCACTTGAAGGCCGGAATGGTATTAAAGTTTTTCATTTTAGGAGTGACTGAATATAATTTAACGTCACTTTCAACAATATTTCCTGGAAATGACGGTGAACCAACTAAGCACCACCCTGTCAAGCTGTGTTGCTGGTAATTCAAAGAAAGAAACTTTGAAACAACATGAAATCACACACCCTCAATCCACCCTATAAAACATCACAAATTTATATACAGGCATGTCATCATACTTTCCCCATGAAAAGGTAGTAACTTGTTTGGATCTGATTATAATGCACTTACAAACATCTGGAAATTTAAGAGATGATTTCTGAAAATCCTCCTGCAGATGATCCACTTCATACAGGTCATCATCGTTCTCATACAGAACCTCGTACACATGTGGATCTCTTCCGCGAAGGACTCTCAGAACGGCACCTGTTAAAACAATGTCACCCAACAATGATACAGATAGAGATATGGAAAAATAAATACAATACATAAAATGATGTCAGAAATGTTTTGTCCCAATGCTTTAAATGGCAAAACAGGATTTGCCCATCGACAACCTGCACTTGTATGAATGTTTTCACAGGCAGGAGGCAAGATTAACTACTTTAGTACATATCTCGCTTAGTAGCATTTGCTAGATCCT
Organism: Hanleya hanleyi; assembly: GCA_036873755.1. Taxonomy (NCBI): domain Eukaryota; kingdom Metazoa; phylum Mollusca; class Polyplacophora; order Lepidopleurida; family Hanleyidae; genus Hanleya; species Hanleya hanleyi. The sequence goes on from JAVTVY010011949.1 coordinate 18,994, forward strand.
GTGTTAAATGTGATGATTTTAATCAACGTCACAAAACATTGTTGCAGAAACTTATAAAACAGGGCTATTCCATCAAGCGCCTCCACTCAAAGTTTCTCAAATTTGGCGATACATATCGCATGCTGATAGCAAAATACGAACGCAGCGTGCAAGATCTATGGCGCTACGTTTCGTAACTTGTGTCTTATTCCGCTTAACCCGGGGCTAGGGGCCGTATGAACCCATGTACTTCAAGATCCTCATGGTACTCATATGAACAGCCACAATCAAAGCGTGACTGAGATACATCATTCTTTAGATGACGACTTTACAACGAATATTATGGATTAAGAATACTGATCAGCGATACGGATTTGATATTTTGGGAACATCATGATGTCTTGCCGGCATCATTGAAAACTGTTGACCGCTTCTCTCTTGCAGGAAACAAGCCTATGTTTATGTATACAATGATTGTCTTTTTGAATTTGGTGCTAATACTGTTATATAGAATATGGAATAGGTCTTTGGATTATGGACGCGGATATTCTCTAATGGACGACGGCTGGATTATGAATGACGGACTAGACGCTTGTAATTCACAACTGACACAAGTGCAATAATGTCACACATGTACATGCCATCAATATATATATATATGGGTTACATAACACTAATGTGCTCTTTTTATCTTTGCAAATTAATGTCTCGAGGGAAGTATACTTCAACATTCATGTCATGTACATGTAATGTGGAAATCAGAAATTTTTTTTTTTGAAATTTATGACAAATATGTTTTCGGAGGGGGCCACAAGGATTGGCCAATTCATCATGCACTCATAATTGATTTGTGGAGTATTTGTCATGCATTGACAGGGAGTAGTGAAGCATTTCATAGTAATCATGTTCACATTGAGGTAATGTACTACATTTTTTACAGAATTGGGATACATTTGTAATATTCATGTAAGTACAATTGCCTTTATACCATCGAGAGCATCCAGATGCTTCAACCCATTGATGCAGGATGGATCGTCCCAGAAAACGTTGTCGCACCTGCCGTGATGATGGACGAGTGTGTCGGCATGTTGGCTGTGGAGATTGGGCACTGGAAGTAGATGGTCTTGGTGGAGTTGGTGATTTGTGCGCCGGAGGAGTTGCACAGGCAGCACTAGACACCTTCGCTGTCTTCCTACGTGCCTTATGACCAACTTTCTTCGTCTCCACAAACTGAAATGTATAAACAAGCACAGTATGTATAAACAAGCACAGTACATCAATGACGAGTATTATTACTAATTGTAACAATTACTAAATTAATACTACAAACTCTGAGCTTCTCCACATAAAATGCAATTTTCACAAAGCTCATAGTTACTAGTATTATTTGATATCCCACATATGTGTGTATTACAGTATAATTAGTAAAGCGATACTATATTTGTTGGAGAAAATGGTCATGCATGCCTTGAAAATACATAGATCATGCTAAGAATAGACCTCAACTCCTCAGAGAGCGTGTCGTAAAAGGCGACTAACTGAGCCACCTGTTGGGTTCGCGGTTTCAAAAAGTATACGACCCCATGGATTGTGTCACAGGTGTTAAAAGGAATAAGACTCTACCTGTATGGGGTGCAGATCTGAAAAGGAATAGGGACCAAACGTCGTGATATTGACCCAAATAATGCTGAAAACGACGTTAAATCTTATTCACTCACTCTATATTGTTACGTATGCAACACTCAAATTCAACATTCACAAGCCAAGCATCAATCATGAACAATATCAACATCAATAATTCAAAGGTGTAATTTATTGAACAAAGTTTATATTGCACCCAAAGTCAATGCACTACATATACGGTTCGTCCCCGAGGCCCGCCCCCTGTACAGACCTTTTGGTCTTTGATATATGTTGGCATTTGTGGGAAGTTGATGCTGGGTCGACATCGGGCCTTACATACTAGTCTTTTGTGTTAATTGCTGTCATTTACATCTGACGACGGTACAGCTCACCGATCTCCAATGTACGAGTTGTCACAGCGAAACAGCTCACCAATTACCAGTATACGAGTTGTCAGAGCATTTCCATCATAGCTCTCTAGATTTGTATCTAACACCGCTTATGCCGATGCTATGGGCCGTGTGGTCATATCATCCAAGTTGCCACATGAACAGGTACAATAACAGCGTACCTGAGATACAACACATATCACGAATCGTTAGATTCTTGGTATGTGCTTTAGAATAGGTTTACCAGAAGACTATTCTGTGAAGTCATGTGACGCGGTCAGTATGTCGGCACCTCTTCCCACTTCCCTTATATGTGTTGTAATTTTTACCTGTATATGGCGAGATTCTGCTGGTGGACGTTTCGTCCCCGAGGCCTGCCCCCTGTACAGACCTTTTGGTCTTTGATATATGTTGGCATTTGTGGGAAGTTGATGCTGGGTCGACATCGGGCCTTACATACTAGTCTTTTGTGTTAATTGCTGTCATTTACATCTGACGACGATACAGCTCACCAATCTCCAATGTACGAGTTGTCACAGCGAAACAGCTCATCAATTACCAGTATACGAGTTGTCAGAGCATTTCCATCATAGCTCTCTAGATTTGTATCTAATACCGCTTATGCCGGTGTGACGGAAACGGTGGCCCCATGCATCCAGTGTCCGGAGGACACTCGCATCTAGACGTACGTGTCCCAAGACACTAAGATCTGGATTTAATTGTCCGTCGGGCATTCAGGTCTGGATTTGGATGTCCTGGGACACTGGCTTCCAGGAGACGAAAGTCCTAACCTGGAGCCCAGTGTCCGCCTCGATTACTACTTCCATCCAGTTTACACGTGAACATGTTTACCAGGGAGTAGTATAGAAAGGGAAGTTACGGCGTTATTGACCTACTTCCGACAGGTGGCGCCAACAGATCATTTCCGTCTGACCTTTGTGAAGTCACTACCGGTTCCGGTCATGCGACATAAAGTGACCTTTAACCCTGCGCATGATTTCCGCTATTGTGCGCATTTTCACTATTGTGCACTTTCGAACACGTGACCGGAACCAGGAGTGACCTCACAAAGGTCATCCGAAAGTGACCTGTTGACGTCACCGGTTGTAAGTGTAAGTACACAGGAGGTGAGTGAGGACGAAAACGAAATGAAAAAACAAGATAATTTTAACAGAAAATCTTGAAATTTATGCTAGGAAATAGCCAGGTAAGACTGCATCACACCTAAGGGCTTTTCTTGATGCTTTTGCACCTCTTTGCTTGCCCAGTGAAGAATACAACATATTGGCGAGCATACGTTACAACAAGTCAACATGAGAAATAATACGTTCTTCTGTTTCCACGAATGCAAGTGGCGATATGCAATTGTTCTATAAAGGTGTGGAAGCTGCCATTCAGTGGGGGTAACTAGGCCACTACTTGTATTCTTTTAACGGCATATTCCGTGGGTCTACCAAAGACGGGGTCAAATTTGTATGTTTTCTATATATCTTGGACTATTTTATGCAAACAATTCCTTGTTTAACCCTACCAGGCCTGGGGGAGGGACATTCGCCACCCCCCCCCCACCAAACTTTCTGCGCAATCTGCGGAACGACAACAACTTGAGAGCTGACACTCCGTGAATTTGTAGTTTATCATACTGGGGTCATTTGGAGTCTATTTTCATAACCTCCCGAGCAGAGGATCAAGGGTAAAATCACGGTTGATTCATCAGGCATTTTTGTTTGGACAAATTACATGAATACATTTTTCGCAAAATTTGATCAAAAATCGATTTACTCTAATGTTCAAAACGGTGTAAACGTTTCCAAGAGTTTTGTTTGGTTTTCGCTGAAAAAAATAAATAAAGTCAATTATGACGACGTTACTAGAAATGACAAAAATGTAAAGACAACATGTGATAAACTAAAATCTGTTTGTAGAAAATAGGCGAAAATCAAGAGCATCCCCAATGAATGCAGAAAATGCAATAAAAACAAATGAAAACAAAAAGTATCGATGTCCCCTATGGGCTACCCTTATTCAATCTTGGATGGAATAGGCAAATATACCCGGTGTTTGTCACGAATACACCATTAGTTTGCGAGCGCCTTAGGTTGAACTTGCGGTAATATATACATATTCGCCATATATAAAGTCTACAAAATATATTAATTGCGGGTCACAAGGACTCACTTTTCGCATTCCTATGTAAATGGGTTATACCAAAAAAGAATAGTATCTCGCTCGAACAATCAAAGATAAAACTCATAATAAATATATTCACTTTCAATGATCAAAACAACGGAATTTTGTTGGCATACCAGAAAATTCCCTTGAGCAGCTCGACGTATGGAACGTTTCTCTTGCTGACTTTCCGGCTTCGTACTTGTCGATATTGTTGGCCAAATATCGCAGACTATCGGCAGGATCTAAGGATGACATGGGTCTGATTGTGGACAGGTGGTCAGCTTATATACTCACCTGATCAGGTACACAGAAAAAAAAATCCTTAAAAATTTAAGGAATATTCCCCGACTGTTACACCAGCGGAATATTCTTCAACATAACTAAGGGATATTCCTTACCATGTTAAGGAATTTCCTTAACATGCTACGGAATATTCCTTATTGAATTTTAAGGAATATTCCGCCGGTGTAATAGTCGGGGAATATTCCTTAAATTTTAAGATTTTTTTTTCAGTGTACTCAATATAATCCATTAATTTCGCGGATGTGCCATATATGAATGCAGTAATCAGATGCATGTAGACGACGTGGCATTTTTTATTTTGCATTTATGTTATGTTTTATTCATTTGATTATTTTTTAATGATACCAGATGCGCCCCTTTACGGTTAATGTGAAAACAAATTAAAACTTATATTTTATGGTATGCTCCTATGCAAACAAATGACCCGATCCTAGTTCACGAACCGCGAGTCAGCTTGAAATGTCCGGAGAGATCGTTCAGGATATCCCGCATTCGGAAGATACGGACCGAATATGAAAAGACCCTGAGCATCATATTTGCATATTGTAAAATATTCCAATTTCGCCCTGACTATGCGAGAAGTCGTAAGTAGTATCAGCGGACAAACGTGGTCATTTTAGATTAACATTAATTATAACAGTAATAGAGATCTCCGACATGACAATTTCCTCAATATTTACTGATGTCAGAAATGTGATATACATTTTCATTAGATATCTCAATATCTCGTGTTTCTTTCTGATTTCGCAACATTCACAAAATCATATGCGTGCGAAAATTAACCCTGCGCGAAAAGAAGGATTCCTAGTACCTCTATACGGTGTTCTACGACATATTGAAGATGTACGGCGGCCCATATATGACCTGCTATTTTTCCAGTTTTTTATTATTTTTTAAGTTCTAGGTTTGCTTCTTTTGGTTTAGTTTTCACCCGGATGGAAACTGGGTGAAAAGGTTTTCACCTGGGTGGAAACGTTTTCACCGGGGTAAGAAGATTTTCCCCTGGGTGAAAACAGAATTCCACCTGTGTTAAAACAGGTTTCCACCAGGGTGATAACGTTTGCGCCCAGGTGGAAACCTTTTCACCCCGGTGAAAACATTTGCACCTGGGTGGAGAGAAAGGAGTGAAAGAATCCCCCCCCCCCTCCACCCAAAATGAAACGTTCTATATACAAAACTAAAATTAATAGCATGTCGTATTTGGGCCACCGTAAATATGTATATTGACTTAAATACATAAAATTATTTTTTTTCTAAAAAAAAATATATATATTTAACAAAGATGCGACGGTATAACTTTACAAGACGTATTAAAGCTGTACATGAGAAATGCAGAAAATCAAACATTTTCAACTGACCTCGACCAGGATCGAACCCACAATCTTACCTTCTGCTGTACTGTCCACCGTCTATGCCTTTACCCACTGCACCACCGATTTGCTGGCCGAACCTCTGTTCAGAATTTCTAGTCTTTACTATTCCCTTAGTTTCATATATAGGTCAACCGGACTCTGAGGTATGCCGGACTCTGAGGACTTCCATAGCTGTGGAAGCGCCCATAGTCCTCCAGATGCCATGGTCCGGGCCCTTATATGAGAAGAGACATTCCTGTCTAGATTTCAGTGACCCGGACTCCAACGATACCAGGACCCTGGTTTCTGCTGATAGGGGGACAATTGTTTCCGAGGAAGGACTTTCGTATCTTCGGGCACCCAGATCCAGATACCATGGTCCCCGGACCCTCATATCTGGCGGACCACGGTTGCTTCCACACCGGTGCTAGGGGTCGTGTGGTCATATCATCCAAGTTGCCACATGAACAGGTACAATAAAAGCGTACCTGAGATACAACACATATCACGAATCGTTAGATTCTTGGTATGTGCTTTAGAATAGGTTTACCAGAAGACTATTCTGTGAAGTCATGTGACGCGGTCAGTATGTCGGCACCTCTTCCCACTTCCCTTATATGTGTTGTAATTGAGCATTCAAAACATACTCAAATCCCGGGCTCACGGATCCCTAGAACTTTTCCATTTCTTGGTTCAGCCAGCTCGGGAAGTAAAGCTTTTGTGTAAAATGGCACAAGTTTTGCCTGAGACTATCCCAAAATGTGATGTCTCGCTGAATCCGCTCTACATGTATTTGGTAAGGGTTTGTGGTCCGTACCACAAAGTCAAGCCATGGTAGCTCCAGGATGTTCAGCTGCCCCTGAATCTGGGAGTAATACGCATGTTGCCTTTTCAACTGCAATTTACCATGTACAACTTCCAAACAGAAAGAGCGAACTGTCTTGACAGCCTCCTGCAGAGAAATGGGTTTGTTTTGGAGCACATTCTTCACCTCCAGGAGACCGATTTCTGGTGTGCCACTTGCCCCCAACTTTTCTGTGACCTTTCCATCTGTTGAGGCAGCCAGACAGGGTGTATCTGGCGAGATGAAGAGACCCATTTCCTCCACGGTAACATTGCTGCCTCTCTCAGCTTTCCACATGGTATATTCGGTGATGGTGACATCTTCTTGTTGGAGACCGTACCTTGTGAATCGGTTACCAGAGAATGACCCATACAGCAACCTTGTGATTAGAGGTCTCACAGGAATCGCAGGGTTACTCCTTCCAACTTCTCCGAAAGTGGATGCTGTCAGACGGTGCTTCCGTTCAATATGCCACAGGTTGCATTCTGACTGTCCTTTCGTCAGGGTTTCGATGACCCTCAGCTTGTCTGGAGACAGATTCACATTATGTTGATAGAAGAATTCCTTCTTCGTTTCCAGATTCTGTGCACTGATATCTGGAATGGCATCCAAACACTCTTCACCATAAGCTTTACGAGCCCGCTTGGAAGATGAGTTTTCGTTTCCACTTCCGCCTTTGTCAGGTCGGGACTGGTACTTCCTGGCTAGCTCGGTCTGCTTCCTGCGCTCAACATAGACATCTTCGAAAGACTTGCCAGGTTTCTTTCCAATCACAGACTCCCAAACTTGAGGAGACCAGGCAATTCCCAAGTTATTTCTAAGCGCGCCACCATAACACCTTGCATGCCAGGATCCCCTCGCGCAACGGTTATGGAATTTCCCCCCGTCCAACTTTGCTCGAACATTCATCCAAGATTCAGCGAGATTTGTGGTGAAGTTTCCAAGCAACCGCCGTGACTTGGTTGCCAATCTGTTCAGAATCTTATTTACCTCATTCAACATGCTGTCATCAAGGAAGGAATGCTGCAATCCACCATCCAATCTGGATTCCTGTTCTTCCTCAGGAGAGGTGCCTTCTGTCCAGTATTGTGACTGACTCAGAAGGACTTCATCAGCATTGTCTTGCGGAACTGACAGGTCGTCCTCCTCCCGACTTGGGCCTGAAACTGGATGGTCAGTGTGTTGTACAGGTGGACCCTGACTGTGTCCTGCAAGTGGACCAAGACCATGAATGCGGTTTAGCCTTGCAGAATTCGCTGCAATGTGTATGGTCTCCAAAGATATGATGCACAGAGTTTCGAATGTCCCGTTCGAGTTTTTTGCAGCTATACCATCTGTGTTGGGATCCTTGGATCTCATATGAATTGCACATCTCAGTCCACTAACCAGTCGTATCCTTGTCTTCTTTGTTAGCTTGCCCTTGCCTTTAAAATGTGGATTCTCTGTAACCAACTTCTCTAAGGAAGAGCGAACACACTTGCAAGCATGGTTGGCACATTCCTGCTTGGTGACCCTGCAACCCCAAACTGGAACCTTCTCCTGTATTTGCGCATACACAGACGAATCTCCATCTGCTATAACAGTCATGTACCGTACACCATGTGTCTGCTCTGCAACCTGAAAACCCTCAACAATAGCATCAGCCTCCATTGCTTGGGAACTTTCCTTCCAATTCCGGAAACACTCATGAGGTCGTGGCTCACGCTTAGCAGTTTCAGCTACAGAACAGATGTAGCAATACTTGTTCCGCACTCCTATGTGTAAAAGTTTTCCTGTCTTTGCCCCAAAAATGACTGCAACACCACCCAGAGCATTATAGCTGTGTTTGTGTGTGCGCTTGCTCCACCCTCCATCACAAGCCACTGTAATTGAAGGAACACCCTGGTCATAGTCCCCTTTCTCCATGGCCAATCTCCGCTTCTCGACCCCAGCTTCGACCATATCATCCAACATACTCTCCCTCCACCAAACCCCTATCTCTTCCTCAATGGCTGTGAAACTGGATTGGGTAAGACTGGGTGCATTTAATGTGGACATAAACTCTTTAACGTGAGCTGCCCCAGTCCCGGTGGTCATGGCACCCCATACAGCCCGCACGTTAACCTCATGGCGTTCACCCCCTTTGCTCGTTTTCACCTTGGGACTAGTCCTGAAAGTGAGAGTGCGATAACACCCCTTACACTGGACTTGAAGAAAGGTTTTGCCAAACCTTTTGCAGGGCCTTCCCCTACCAGCTGAAATGCATTTCCTCTACTACAAGCAATTGCAAGAACCTTCCCACAATTAGCCATGTGCAGAGCAATGCCACAGTAATGACTGTTCAATTGCTGCAAATCAATCAGTCTGAAAGCTGTATCTTCAGCTAGCTGAGGCTTGAGTGTCAGATTTTCAGCATCAGGTTTTGTCCATTTCACCGAATACTGCTTCGAGCTGCCTAGGGAGGGAATAGGCGAATCTATTAGTATGAATTGTGGAGGGCCATATTGTAGGTACAGGGAAAATAACGGTGAATGGGTGATATTGTTGTAGATATACATGGTATAGGCAAAATAAAAGGGGAGTAATGTTAAAGATATAGGGAACTGAGGGGGAATGAGGGATAATGTTATAGGTATAGAGAGGATGAAATGAGGGTGGATGACATCACGGGACACCTAGAGACTAGTGAAGAGGTTTATTTCCTGTTTTCGGCATTAGGCGGTCCATCGTTGGTCCGGTTGGATCTTGTGAGGTATCAGTATGAAGTGTTCCTTGAGGCGGGTCATGTGATGGGTAGTGGCATGTAAAATTATTAATTGTCGTAAGCGAAACACACACTTTACACGCAAAACTGGTGAAAACCCATATTAAATGGGTCTAGCTGAGGTACAACTGGTCCCCAGGGTATCGTGACCTGCGACGAGGTGCAGGGTGGGATTGCGGATGCTGGTAAAAGTAGGATTTTCCACGCAAATAAGAAGCGGAACACAGACACAGACACCTATGGTGGATGTGGGAGTGCCGCTATACAGATATACATACGTATAGCCCGTAGGATCAGCACAGCATACACAAAGCCAATCTCGGTAAACTCCGATATAATACCATGGAACGTGATATCTGACTTCAGCCATATATAAATCCCGAGCGAAGTTGGCACTACATTTGTTAGCCAATGAGCTGGCTATAGCTTGGTGGGACAATTTCAAAATGACGCTCACAGTAAATTACACCTGATAGGACATGATGTAATATATCAACATTATGCTGAAACTGTTTCCAAATATGGCATCATTTCCAGACAGCGCGCGTGCAAAACCCTAAACATGAAACCGTTTACTCGCGCCGAAAAGTTTGACTTTGTTAGGTGATAGGCAATATTAAAAGATTGTGCCGTCCAAAAATGTTTATATCCGTGAACTAAATATCAATCATTGTCAGAGACAAAAGGTACAAATTCGCGTAATTGGCTTATTATCAGATGTCGTAGGATATCGGCCAACATTTTGAACGAAGTTTTCATAGCGTTACGTCCGGATAGTATTCTCCTGAATTACCATCTTGCTTTACCCAGATTGAGACGAAGCCGGAGAGAATCCTGAGGGTATGTATATAAGCCATGAAAACCTGGGTCCCACGCTTCGGGTATGCTGTACACCATTGCTCATCCCATAGGCTATATGTATGTATATCTGTATAGCGGGTCGCCCACAACCACTATAGGCGTGTGAAGTCTGTGATCCGATTTTTAATTTTGAGAAAATCCTACTTTTACATGCACTCGCTATCCCAGCCTGCACCTTGTGGCAGGCCACGATCCACTGGGGACCAGTATTACCTCACCTACACCCATTTAATAGGGGTTTCCCCTGTTTTGCATGTAAAGTCCGTGTTCCACCTTCTATATTTTGAAAACAATTCATAATTTTTCATACATCCACCCATGACATGATGCGCCTTCAGGAATGCTTCATACCTCACACGATCCAATCCGACCGGGTATGGCCAGCCTCAAGCCCGAAAGGTCCAATCGAAGACACTAGTCTCTAAATGTGACGTCATCCGTTACATCATTTACCCTCATTTCATCCTCCCTATACCTGTAACATTATTCCTCAGTCCCCCCTCATTTCCCTATACCTTTAACATATTACGGCCATTCCAACCCCCCGCTATAACTAAGTAGCTAGCAGGTCACCCGCCAAAAAGCTTGTATGGAAATGGGTTTCTCACACACACACGATATAATCACCATATATATTTTGTGTGATGGTAAATTGTTGCTAGGAGTGCGGTGTTGTTGATGTGAAGGAGATATAATTGTGAAGGACAATGTTGCAAATTGTCCATGCAAGAAAGGGGGCAGGGTGATCGAGAAAGATCATCCGGTGGCATAGTTGTGCCGAAAAATGAGTGACTTTCTTCTGAGATCCCACCCATCCGCTAAGTTTGAAGTTAATCGGTTGAATTGTTCTTGAGATACCGCGTTCACAAGTTGGGATGGAGTGACGATATGAGAGACACAAGGGCGTTATGAGGGATGGAAGGACAGATGGGTAGCTAGTGATGTAAAGTCACCCTCCATATTTGAAGTTGATCGACTGAATTGTTCTCCAGATATCGCGTTCCAACATAGTTGGGATGGATGGAATGTAAGATGGCTGATAGTGGCCATCTTGGATAACGCAGTTTGGTGAAAAGCAATTTCAGTCATCTTCTTATTGATGTGAAGTCACTCGGCAGATTTGAAGTCGATCAGTTGAATTGTTCTCGAGATATCGTGTTCTTAACATTTTGGAGATGGGGAATCTAAGATGGCTGACGGCGGCCATCTTGGTTAATGCAGTTTGGTGAAAATCAATTCCAGTCATCTTCTTATTGATGTGAAGTCACTCCCCAGATTTCAAGTCGATCGGTTGAATTGTTCTCGAGATAACATTTTGTAGATGGATGGAATCTAACATAGCTGACAGCGGCCATCTTGGTTGACGCAGTTTGGTGGAAAACAATCCTAGCCATCTTGTCACTGATGTCAAGTCACCCCCCAACTTTGAAGTCAATCGGTTCAACTGTTCTTGAGATATCGCGTTCACAACATTTTTGGGATGGTTGGAATCTAAGATGGCCGACGGCGGGCATCTTGGATAACGCTGTTTGGTGAAAAACAATCCCAGCCATCTTCTCACGGATGTGAAGTCACCCCCGAAGTTTGAATTTGACGAGTTGAATTGTTCTCGAGATATCGCGATCACAACATGTTTGGGACAAACGGACGGACGGAAGGACGGACGGACGGGTAGCATTTCCAAGTCCCCCTCCCAGTTACGTGGTGGGGGACAACAATATCCATAATTTCCCCTCATTTTCTGTATACCTACAACATGGCCCTGCACAATTTATACTAATAGATTTGCCCTTTCCTTACTACTCACCTGTCTCAGAAGTAGAAGTCTGCCATCTGATGGTAAGACCTTGAACAGCCGGAGATGTCTCCACCGATTCCACATCATTTTCTTCATTTGGCATGGCATGACCTGTAATACCACTGCCAAGTGGCCTTTCACTGGCACTACCAAATTTTCTCCTGTATCTTTTATGTTTCCGATCCATAATATCGTGAAAACCTATTGACTGATTCACAATTTCTTCCAATAGTCAAACACGTGTAACATCACCAACAGCCCACCATACACGTAGTTTTCATCCAAAAAGTTGAAGAAAACTAACCAACTATTTTTTACATAAATAACATGATATAGATTAGTTGGTAATATAAAATGAACTATCCATGTGCTAAATGTTATAATTTACTTGTAAGTTTAAATCTCGCAGGATTTTGTACACCGACTTGAAATATACATACCTTACGTTAGCGATGCCGACAAGATGTGATAAAAAACACCTTAGCGTCAAATAAAGTTGCTGACGGTCACAGGTACTTCTATCTACCGTTCTATGTTCCACCCCCAACCATAGTCTCTATCAAGGTCTCGCAACTTTTTTCGAGAAAATGGCGCCAAGTTCAACCGATGGAAAAGACGTCTTCGTCCAGTCCAAATAAACACGTATCTGTCTTACCTCGCTGTCGGCAGCGCTCTGGTATAATCCAAAATGCTTATCCACGGCGATAAAATTACATTCGCTTCACTTTCCACGGTAAAAACATTACTTTAACGACGACCGCACAAACCGTTACAACCCGTACAGGCGGAAGTGCTATTCTGTTTAAGCGCAAACTCCGAACAGCGCATGTCAGCTGAACGACTGTCGTCTGGCTGACATGCGCTGTTCGGAGTTTGCGCTTAAACAGAATAGCACTTCCGCCTGTACGGGTTGTAACGGTTTGTGCGGTCGTCTTTAAAGTAATGTTTTTACAGTGGAAAGTGAAGCGAATGTAATTTTATCGCCGTAGATAAGCATTTTGGATTATACCAGAGCGCTGCCGACAGCGAGGTAAGACAGATACGTGTTTATTTGGACTGGACGAAGACGTCTTTTCCATCGGTTGAACTTGGCGCCATTTTCTCGAAAAAAGTTGCGAGACCTTGATAGAGACTATGGTTGGGGGTGGAAAATAGAACGGTAGATAGAAGTACCTGTGCTGACGGTGTACTACAGAGCTGCGAGACAAACATACAACCGTACAAACCAAGCAATACTTCTTGCATACCAGTGGAAAGACCATCAAACTTCTTCAGCCAACTACTTTTGCATGAGACTGCATAAATACAAACGTGTGTACGGGTGACTTTCAAAGTCGAACTGAAATAACGGAAGTCTCCACACCATCACTCTCCAAGACCTGGATGTATAGAGGTTACATAAAAGAGGTAGATCGACAGGGGCGGTAACCTCGCCACGTAGTTATTGAAGAGGGTCAGGAGGAGTGAGATACGTATCCTGATAACGATGTCATACTAGTAGACAATTACAGGCATTAAATTAGAAGATCCAAATTTTTGACCATTACTTCAGACGTCATTACTCCACAGACAACTTTTCTTCATACACAGAATGAATGATGATGATGATGTTGCAAAATGTTCAGTATCTGAAATAAAATGAAGTTTTCTGCAGAGAAATGTTACGGGAATGTTACATTGTGTAAACGTTAACTAAGCTTAATACCAGCTGCTACAATGAAACTACACATTCTAGCAGCTTAGTAAAATATTACCTAACAAGCTTTTACTAATTCCACCATGGCGGTTACCTCGACCAGAAGTAGATATTACACTAATGAAATATCAAAAGGCAAACACGAGCCAGCTCGTATATACACCAGATTTTTTTCTGCTGAGAAGAAAATACAGATCACAATAGGCTATTTTTACAGATGGTTTTAAAAACGGTGAGAGAGTAGCATGTTCCAAAACTAAAACCAGTCGACTACCAGGTAAAAATTCGATATCCACTGCAGGAGCAAAAGCTATATTGTTGGCTTTGGTGAGGTTGATCATGTTGTAATACCATATAGCCATTTCAGATCCTCTGTGCTAATGTGAGTGAGTGAGTGAGTGAATAGAGTTTAACGTCGCTTTCAATATTTTTTCAGCTATATCACGACGGGGAAGGGAAGGGAGGGGAGGGGGGAGGGCAGGGGAACCTACTTGTAACAGAGCAGATATATTGCTGGCCTTTTATAGTGCTGTCCCACTGAAATATCACGCCGTAGGTAGACATGACACCCCACTCAATTGCATTATACTGACACCGAGCGAACCAGTCCTTGTTCTATCCTCTTAATGCTGAGCGTAAGCTAGGGAGCAACAAATTCCATTTTTCAAGTCTTAGGTATGACCCGGCCTGGGATCGAACCCAGTACCTACCGCTTACGAGGCCGACGCTCTAACCATTAGACCACCGCAGTGCGGTCTGTGCTAATGTGAGACGGCTGTTTCAATCTTCATGGGATGAATAATAACAAAAAAACTAGGCTATACTCATCTAAACAGTCAAAAACGTTTTGATCAAACCATTATCAGACGATGTAGAATAGGCCATACACGAGTCAATCATGAACATTTACTAAAAAAAGCCAATCCCAAGGTGTATTCCATGCCACGAAGATCTCACATGAAACATGTTCTTATCGACTGCATAGATTTTAAGATTGTAAAAGATTCTTCTTATCGAGCGACTACTTTGTAAGATCCTTTTAGTCGGGTGAGAGAGGACTGTGTCTTGGGTTATTTGAGAGAAATTGGTTTGTTTACTGTGTGTATGTTTTAATGTGTTGGATTGATGGGTTGTTGGCTTGAGTGTTTGGAATTTTGCTTCATCGTCGCTATATACGGCTGAAATGGTGCTGAACGCGACGTTAAACCTCTCTCTCTCTCTCTCTCTCGCGCGCGCTCTCTCTCTCTCTCTCTTCATTATGTAATTGAAAGTCTGCGCGGTATTTCTGTGGAGCGACACGAGCAAAAGAATAATATCCCCATATATCTATTATAAACGGTCCTCACATTTACTCAGAAAAAAGTATATCCAAAATTTAAGTGTTTTCTCATGCCAGGAAACTCCACTTCTCTTAAGGAATATTAAGGATGTATATCCTCAGCATTTTGAAGGAAAAAGCTACATTAACTGAAGGAAGGAATACGTTTATTATGAGAAATGTTTCTTCATATATATATGCAACGGAATTGCCTTGAAATCTGGAGAAATTTTGGGGAAAAATTGATAACACAATAAATATGACTCGTTAGATGAAAATACTTTTTAAGAAGTTTGAACCAATAAAATATTTTGAATTGAAAATGTACAACAAAACTGTCGCTGAAATGTGCGCAGTCAAAGGCTGTACTGGTACTTTACTTTCTCCGGCTGCGAAAGCTGGCTTATGTGTGCGACATCCTTCGTGCAGTATATCTCTCCATTCCATTGTCGCATAGGTCAATATGCATAACGATTTATCATATCATAAAACACATCTAGTTGGAATAACTGCCACACAAGCTTCAGTCACTTCAGATATATCTTAGAGGTGTGCTTCGTTGGAACAGTAACAATTGGGATGGGGTAAAAATGGGACTGTCTGAATCCAGAGGCAATAAAGAACAAAACATTCATTCAAAGTATGCCAATTAAGTATTATGAAGATCATAAACTAGCTCGCCCTCAATGAAAACAATGGAATAGGTTGTCCACAATATCGCCCAGTGCTGAATATTTGAACTCTGTGAAAATGGTGTTCATTCAGAAGTGTCGCCATTTGATTATGCCTGCTGATACGGAGGTAATGGAGATGTTGCATTATAAGATTATCAGACTTTCACTGCAACGGGAACAGGATAAAACTGGAACAGGACAAAACGACAACGGGCAAAACGACACACTGACGGGAAAATGGCGAATGGACAGATTGAGAAATGTACAAAATAGAAACGAACAAAATGTCATAAGCACAAAATGGCAACGTACAAAATGACAAATAGACAAAATGGTAGTGAACAGGGAATGGACAAAATGGCAACTGACTAAACGGCAAGTGGACAAAATGACAAATGGATCAAATGGCAACTGACAAAATGACAAATAGACAACGAAATCACAGATGAACAAAATGGTAAACAAAATGACAAATTGACAAAATGAAACACAAAAAGGCAAACAGACAAAACGCCAAAGCGACCAAATAGGAAATGGACATAATTGAAGATATTATATTTTTACAAAACTATCTCAAATTGGGAAATTATTTAGTATACTGGGGTAAGATTCAAAATAGGCATTTTAATAAATAATAATTCGTGCATTTAGTCTTGAGGCCCACTTTTTCCGCTCTCTAGTTGGAACATGTCGGTACGGTAGGGTAGTACAATTAACGCCCCTACAACCAGATTTCAAAATTCGAATTAAAATTATGACCTGGATTAAAACTATAATGTAGTCATTAAAATATAACGTAAAATATAAATTGTGGAATCCAGGCAAAACCTAGAATGATGAATTTTCTAATTGACTGACTTTAGAACTGAGCGTTATAACTCAGATAACCCTATAGCTCTTCCTCAGAACTTAACATACCGCGTTTGACAACAGCTGTGTACCCCACGTAGATAGCCTCTCGTATATAACAATCTGACCCGGAAGTGAAAGAAGACTAGGAAAGCGAGAAGTCCGTGCTGCTGTTCATTTCGTGAGTTCATTGATATCTTTTCATGCATTGTTCTCCAAATTCCATGCTATTATCTGTGATCAGTTGATTTCTGGTGAACTCGGATAACGAAAAATTACCTCCTGGTTGTCATCTTTTCATAATTTCGCACTAAAATTATTCTTTTCCCTGTCGTTGTTGTTGTTGTGAACAACACTACAGATTTTGACATGCGTTTGAAAGGGTGATAAATTTGGAATGTAGGCTGTTTTTAACTTAACAGTTTTGTTCTAGGGTTTATATTTGGACTTCCGCAAACTCATTCTTTGGTTAATTAGTTACTAGGTAACTGATACGTCATTTCCTTTGACATTTTCAGAACCGGGTGTACACGCGTCAGCCTTTACTATACAGCATATGCGCAATTGACATGCGTGGATCACAGGTAAGCATGGCTACTTACGTAACACCACCACCAAACCCCAAATCAGTTCAACGGAAAAGCACAGAATCTAATTTTATTCCTGTCCGATCGTTGATCAGAAGAGACATAAACGTCCACAATTACATGTAATACTAACCCTCTTCAGTTGTTCATAAATCGTCATTATATTTACCTGTAAATCTGAATTTTTCTTCAACTGTCAAACAGGAACAATAGACCCGCCGGCGAACTACAACATTGGGAGCCATTGCGCCGGAAGTAATAAGTTCAGCACCTATGTTCCAAATGTAATTCATTAGACTTTTTTTTCTAGCGTCAACATATCTCCTTTTATGCATTATAAAATATTTCAATATTTAGTACAGGCTTATTTTCTTTTTAATATTACATCCAACGATGTGTTCTTCTTCCCGAGCGCTGCGGAGGAATGTTTAGCACTTCCGGTTACGTTGGTGAAGGGAAACTCGCGCTGATGTCCTGGTAAATATGATAAATTTTGCAACATTACCTTTAATACAAACCTTTCAGACCGAGTGATCATTGTTGCGGGGACCTCATCTTCCAAAAATGTAGCATTTGTCGTCTTTCTACGCTTAGAAATAGTCACCGTTTGCAATTAAAAATGGCGAAGTCAAATGTAGCTAAGATTCATAGCGTCTCCCTTCTGTCAACGCTATGCCGCGGGATATCCCGTGTGTAATTCAGATACACAAACACCGTCGGAAACAGACCAGACAATTACATTCACTCGCCCCAAATCCCCACTATCGTAACATATGGCCCTATCGGTTTAGAATGCCATCAATATTATTAGTTACAAACACTTACTTGCACTCGAAATGCGGCAGAGAACAGAATGTATCCAGACCCACGAAGCTGGCTGCCATGTCATTTTCTTGTCTTCTCCAGTTCGCTGACAAGGTACGAGTCTTGTGACAACTATTGGTTGTCCTCCACAGCTTCGTAGCAATTGGTGACCGAAAAGCAGACCCATGGTCTATTCCTTGCCGAAATGTAGAATCTCTGGAGTGCACCCCTTGTCTTGTTAAGACTCGTACGTTGTCAGCGAACTGGAGAAGACAAGAAAATGACATGGCAGCCAGCTTCGTGGGTCTGGATACATTCTGTTCTCTGCCGCATTTCGAGTGCAAGTAAGTGTTTGTAACTAATAATATTGATGGCATTCTAAACCGATAGGACCATATGTTACGATAGTGGGGATTTGGGGCGAGTGAATGTAATTTTCTGGTCTGTTTCCGACGGTGTTTGTGTACCTGAATTACACACGGGATATCCCGCGGCATAGCGTTGACAGAAGGGAGACGCTATGAATCTTAGCTAAGTCAAATGCACGTGGGTCATACATGTTAGTTGTATTCACATTCATATGATGCAGGAAAACCGATTTTTATTCGCGCATGTCAAACCTAATATGTTCATGTACATTTACATCACCCTTGAACGTCTGTTAGTCGAAAGCAATATTTCATATTTTGGCAAATTCTTTTGCGTCATGTTTTCATAATTACACCAGAAATATTTTTCTCAAAATTTTCAAACTTTAATTACTTGGGATTTGATGACCAATAATTACATTGACATTCAAATTTTGAATATTATATACCCCCTTTATCTCTTTCGCAATACTGTTGTTGTTGTTACCACTGATATGTGGATGCCATCGCAAAGGCCTTAATAACTTTATTTATTTCACACCATTGCACAGTAATGAGGTAGCAATCTTCTCTCCATTGAACGGGGAATCGATTGCTAATAGTTATGTTATGCGATCTTGAATCATGACGTCACTTGCTGGTCATCTTCAAGTTCACAATGAAATATTTTCTGAATACACAATTAGGACTTCTTTCAATGTAATGAAATTCACATAAGTGTGTCAAGTTATTTCAACCGGTACTGTGTATCATTGCCTGAAAAGTACATGCTATATAAGATTTCTCACTACCAGAGGGAATAGAATATGTGAACAGGAAGTATCTGTCGAAATTATACATTTTCAAAGTCTACTAAGCGGTTACCTAAGATTGTCAAACCTCTGACTTCAGCAATACTTAATAAAAACGTTTTATGAATTAATGTGTATACTTGAATGATTTTTTTTATATCTTTTTAAATTTTAAAGCAATTAACTTTTATAGCAATTTATAGCAATATCAAAGGTTATCTTGATTAACGTTGTTGGTAGGGGTCATCTCATAATTACTATTGCCCTCACGATACAAAGACAAATACAAGTGGGTGTGTGAAAATCTGAATATATGAAGCGAGAACATAAAGCAATCACGCCTAAATTCTGCTATGCCAGATTGTCCCAAGTAGTGCCAGGTAACATAAAATCGATGTTAAAGTATTGTGGAAATCATCTGGTGAACGTATAAAAGTTGCAGGACAATCCCCACAGCCAATCGAGCGAGCCCGTAAATCATTAAGGCTGAATGACCACATGCTCGGAGGACCGAATAAAATACCAAGCCACATTTATCGACTAATCAATCAATAAGAATCGTTGCAAGTTATAACATTCATAAAAAATACCTTGCGCATCAATGGTGTAAGGATTTTACAGCTCTCAGCTATAAACCGTAATCTGCCGCACGTGAGGCACATCGCATGCTATGGGATGTGTTTCCGCTCACATAGTCCTGGTTGTATTTCTGCCTTAGCAGGAGATAAAATATATATTCAAATAAAATGGATACTCCCTTGATTCTACCCTCGGAGGATCTCTTCTAATGTGAGGTGTTTCTCCTGGTTTTTCTTCTCGATCTGATCTTCATGGTACTGGAAGTCATACAGCTGTCATGCGCTGTTCGGAGTTTCGACCTGATACTGTGCTTTCAACACGGATGCCAATATGGATTCCTAGCAGTGCGAAACGCGGTATTAATATACTACATTATCCGAGACCGCGTCGAGAGAAGTTATAACAGTGGACAGTGTGAATGGGGTTCGTAAAAACTTCGAATGAATTCTTGAAGTTAAGGAGAATTAAGATCTTAGAGATTTTCGGAAATTTGGGCTAAGACTAAATTCCAAAAACGCCCCTCATCATCATAATGACCCAATTTTATGACACAATGATACCATGACTCATGGAATGACAAAAAATGTATTTTGTTTTTTTTAAAAAATGTTTTCAATACCTTTGTGAAGCAAAAATGAAACAGAATGACAAAGAATTTCGGAAGCGACTTTCAGAAAATAAATACTATAACAGGCCAGGAAAAGGATAAATAAAATGGAGATCCTACGAGCAAAATTATCCATTTCGCCTGAAGCACGTGGCCGTACTTTCATATTCGACTGTGCACGCGAACACAAAATACCGCTGAAATTTCGCCATTTTGCCTCCGACGTCACAAGGAAATAAAGATAATTCAATAGAAAATAGAATACAACAGATATTAAATTCAAATTTTCCACAAATACACAGTTAGATACGTACTTTTAAGTCCATCTGTTGGCAAAGAAATCGAATTCAGCGCTTAGAAATCACACAGGTCGGACCAAGTGACAGCGAGCTTCTTTCCCAAACAAGGTGACCCATCACATGTTAATAATATTCATACGCTCAAATAGGCATGTCGAAGATATCGTCCATAACATGTATAAACATCAAAGAGGCATCATAATTCAGTAAAATATGGAGATATGTAGAATACAAAATATTTAATTCGACAGTTTCATTGCAGAAAATCATTTTTGGAAACCTTCCTGGAGATGTACTTTTTCCAGCCGCGTTACTCTAATATCATGTCGCCTTCTTCTCGAGAAATCGCACGAGATTTGATAATTTGGTCAAACTCAGGAAAAACAGATCATCTGTCTAATTACATCAAATTTAGACAACAAAGATGGTAGTATAGTGAATTTTGGTGAGTAGCCCTCACACCTGAATGGTTGTGCATTCCGATCGCATGTTCTGAAAGCGTTTGTCGAAGTGAATGGGTGAACATAAACTTGCATACCTCAATGGCATTAACCCTCCTGAACACGTGCCAACAACAACAACAACAACACAAAACAACAACAACATGTTGAATGACTATCTCATTCAGATGGACTTTGATTGACAGGTGTTCAGTTTTGTGTGAAGGGTTAATGCATCGAGGCCGGAAAAAGTCCACCTGAGCAGGAAGAGTTGTGAATCGCAATCTTTCTGAACAATTCAGTTGGTTTGACCACGTGTAGCATTCTATTTCCCAAAATTTTCAAGTAGGTCATTCTTGTTTGACCTCCACGAAGAGATGATTCAACTTTATTCGTGAGTTAAACAGTCACTACATTTCTTCAATTTTCAAATTTTACTTCAAGAAATCCACTACATTTTTGGTCAATTTTCCTCCACGGAGTCATTTTTCCGACTCAAAGAAATAGTCATGTTTTCTTGTGTTTAGTTGTGTTTTCTATCTTGCTGAGATGAAATAATGCGCCCTTGATAATTTAGTGCCTTTTTAAAAATTTCAACCTGACCAAAAAAATGTCAAAACCTTTCACATCCGGATTCCCCTTAAGGATCAACAGCACTCCATCTGACCAAGTCGAAATTTAAAAAATGTCAGAATGATACTAATCACCGTACAACACAAACATACAATATTCACAGTGTTATTTGAAGAAACTTTGCCAGCACTGAGAACACTTTACTCTTTTATTACGGTTTTTACAACAGCGTGAACTTTCAACATTAGCATATTACTTTTAGAATAACAAAGGATTTCGAATGTTCATTCCATCGCAATAGAGAATTTCTTCGACGGTATGCTGGTCTTGCCCATTACTACGGCTCTTCCTCGAGCGAAGTCTTTCGATAGCAACCGTGGTCTTTTGTTGCCGAATATTTATTCTCATGTAATTCATGTTCATTTCCACTGCATTCATCCACCAGTTGGTCAGATTATAAAACACCTAAACCACCCAGCACGACAGACCAGGGCATGTACCGCGACGTCATATTTATCACAGCTGTCAATACGGGGATTGAGTTTGTGACGATAGGATTGTTGTGTTTCGAGCCGAAACAATAAAACACATTGCTTACATGTGTTCCTCCCTCTTCAGAGAAGTGGATTCCCACTCTCCAATTTTCGATCCCAACTCTTCCGCGTATTTGTACTGGGCCTCGAAAGAAAAGCAAAGAATATCTTCAGAGGGAACTAAAACCGTATTGTTTTCTTCAATGGTCTTCAATACTTCAGTGTGATTAAAATGACGTTTGGACGGTTTAATCTGAAGAAATCTGACACGACGCTTACAGAAAGAAGATTTTGTACTATTGAATAGATGAACAGCGAGATAAGGTACGTCCATTTTATTATACCTTTGCAGAAATATGTCACAAATATCGGACAAAGCTAGGTTCTCACCACGTTCGACCGGTTCGGTATGGAATGATGTATTCTTTCGAGAAGTGTGACTCTTTCGAGTGTGATTCTTTCGAGAAATTACCTTACAGGGCGATCTGATTGGAGGGATGTGCATGCCGTATTGTCGAATAATTGGGCAAGGCTTTGGTGTAAGACCTCCCATTGAAAAGGAAATATCCTGGACAAAAGAGTGACAATACAACTTGCAGCAGATCCTTTGTCAATTACATTTCGTGAGTCTTACACCAAATCGTTGCCAATAATTGTATTCGTCGAGAGATAAATGGAATTTCATGTCGTGTTATATGCATTACATGTCGGTGTATCATTGCCCAAACAGGTGCGTTTACACCTATCAAGAATGTCAATTTCATCTGTGCGAAGCTCACTGGGCAGGTTTGTAAAGTCGATTACACACTGACTCTATTGTGTAACCGGGGTTTTTCTTTTGCCGTAATGACCCGGCGCACAATGGGTTTCACTTGTGCCCCGGTGTTCAAGTAGCAAGAACCGGGTGTTCATGCCGATCAAATCCGGGGTGATATTTGACATGAACACCTCCCTAGTTTCAAGAGACACACTGACTTCTTTGTCTGGCATGGGCATTTGTCTGCGTGAATCGCCTGGTCGCCTTCAGGAATTAGCAGGTGTTCATGTAGAAATAAGTGGGTGAGTGTTAAAGTAAACCCATACCCGGTGTTCAAGTGATTTATCAAACATTTTAAGATTAATCATTGAAAGAACGAACAATGTCCTTTGAAGTGTGCGACGGGAAAAAGCCTTTTGATATCGAACTTTCAAGTGAAATTTCGAGAAACACAAGCTCAAATCATCTTCACATTTCAAGTTAAATTCTACACTAGCGTTCCGTCACGTGTAGTGTTCGACTTGGATATGCGAAGATGGCTCAATTGAGCACCACCAAATCACAAGTCAGCTTTGATAAATGTCAGTCAAATACAGAATTACTTTCCATTATTGGAGTGACAAGCTACATGTATCGTTGTAGGATCTGCATGGAAATACGCCATGTAAATTTCACACTTTGGTTTATTTTGCTGCCAGTTACATACCTTCTTGTCGAGTGACACCAGCGTCGTCGCGATCGTGCATTCTTGCTGTAGTTTCACTGAATCCAGTCACAATTTCTTTTTGTGAGCGTTACACTATATGCCTTCCGATACATACATTAAAACAGCGACTGCCTCAAATATAGGTCTAATCTTTGGTTGTCGCCTGCTGAGCGTTGATTGCAAACTAAGCAGTCAAAATATGACGCGTCTGTATGTCGTAACCCATCAACTTTCTGCCGTACGTATATGTGTGGGTACAAGTCAAATGTGTACCGGTAAACGTGAATTTCTGTCAGACATTCCCTTAATTATAAGCCTAGTATGAGATCATACGTATGGACATAGGGATATGTAATTTGTATGTCTGCATATTTTGCTTCATATGCATTTCACGTAATGTAGATTGTGACACGTATATATATCAATTACATATATGTTTTTGTTACAAATCTTTGTAACGATAACGTGAGAGTTACGGACCAGTCAAACGAGTTGTGGAAGTTATGTTTCGTATGCAAATGTGTTGTTTGTCCTGAAACAACCATGATGTGTTACACAATACGGCCATTGTGTAAGTTATTTATCGCCTTCGACATCGGGGTACATGCAGAATGAACACTCACACCAGTCCGATTTAAATACCTCGGTCGCTTCGCGACCTCGGTATTCAAATCGGACTGGTGTGAGTGTTCATTCTGCATGAACCCCTCTGTCTCAGGCGATAACTATTACGTAATTGTGAAGGTGGGATCGAACCCGCAGTGCATTTGTCTATTGGGATGTCTTGGTGTAGTGCATGGTGCCCAAGACATTCGTCATCCTTTCAACGGTAAACGGGCAATTCTGGGCAAAGTCTTTGCTACCTTGAAATGAACACCCGACGATGTTACTAAAAGTCAACGGCTATCTATGAAAGCCCACGCTCAACTAAGAACCATAATATGGCGACTATTTTTGTTACATGCAGAAACGGTAGACCAATAAATCGGGATATAATCTTTCGCACCAAAATCACAGGTCATATAATAATTTTCCCTCATTAACTAACAAATTAGTTTAGCGACCTACAATTGAAATTGATATTATTTTTCATCCCGAGTATAGAAAAATTAAATACTACACTATGAAATTGAGTTGTATTTACTAAATATCATGGAATTAGTGCAACTTTCCAAAATAATATATAGAAAATAAACTCCTTCGAATTGATAAAATATATTATATATGCCCTTGTTATATTTAATTACAAGCGTCTAGTCCGTCATTCATAATCCAGCCGTCGTCCATTAGAGAATATCCGCGTCCATAATCCAAAGACCTATTCCATTTCCATATAACAGTATTAGCACCAAATTCAAAAAGACAAACGTATACATAAACATAGGCTTGTTTCCTGCAAGAGAGAAGCGGTCAACAATTTTCAATGATGCCGGCAAGACATCATGATGTTCCAAAATATCAAATCCGTATCGCTGATCAGTATTCTTAATCCATAATATTCGTTATAGAGTCGTCATCTAAAATGATGTACCTCAGTCACGCTTTGATTGTGACTGTTCATATGAGTACCATGAGGATCTTGAAGTACATGGGCTCATACGGCCCCTAGCCCCGGGTTAAGCGGAATTAGACACATGTTACGAAACGTAGCCCCATAGATCTTGCACGCTACGTTCGTATTTTGCTATCAGCATGCGATATGTATCGCCAAATTTGAGAAACTTTGAGTGAAGGCGCTTGGTGGAATAGCCCTGTTTTATAAGTTTCTGCAACAATGTTTTGTGACGTTGATTAAAATCATCACATTTACGTAATGAGCTATCCTCCTCATTACATGATCAATATACTTGGAATCCCATCTATTTAGCACATTTTAAAGGGAGGGATGAGCCGAATTTCAGTGCATATAACCAGACATTGAAATTATTTAATTTTAGAAACGAAAGAAGTTAGAGTTATTGGGATCCTAGTCATCCACTAGTCAAGAAGGGCTGATCGAACAGTTGTTCGTTGTAATTTTTGACAGACAAGACCAACACCAGATACGGAAATGGAATGCCCGTCCGGATCGCTATATAACGCCACACCTAATGTAGTCTCAATACGATAAACAGAGTCTTCCTCCATATTTTGTGTAGCAAGCAGACTCGCACGCCCATAAATGGAAGTATTTAATTGCATGCTTTTGTGTTTTACTGCTCTCAATCTCGTGTGGCAAAGGTAATTTTTATCGAGCCCGTAGCTTTAGCTGCGGAAAGCTCGATATAGGTGCCACAATGATGTCCGTCTGTCTATCTATCTATCTGTCTGTCTGTCTATCTGCAGGACCAAGTAAATGTTAAAGTTTTGGACTTAGAAATTTTTCCCTCAGGACCAAGTAAATGTTAAAGTCTGATCCTAAGGCCTGCCCGACCGCCGAACCCTCATATTTCAGATGCTTGCATCGGGCTACACATACTGAACCCATCCACTACCCTGGGGGAGCATGTCCCCACCCCTGGGACACCAGGACCAAGTAAATGTTAAAATTTTGGACTTAGAAAATTCCTGACACAGCTTCTCGGCCTCACCTATTGTCTCCTAAACTAAGGCCAACCCGACCCCCCTGAACTCTCATCTATTCCAAATGCTTGCATCGGGCTTCAGATATTGAACCCATGCATTGCCCTCGGGGAGCATATCCCCACCCCTGGGACCTCAGGACCAAGTAAATGTTAAAGTTTTGGACTTAGAAAATTTCTGTCCACAGCATCTCGGCTTCAACTATGTCTCCTGAACTAAGACCATCCCGACCCCCCGAACTGTCATCTATTCCAAATGCTTACATCTGGTTACACTTTTTGAACCCATCCACTACCCTCGGGGAGCATGTCCCCACCCCTGGGGTACCGAGCCCCACCCTCTATCTCTTAAACTAAGCTTCGCCCGACCCCATACCCTGATATAGTATGGGAGCTTAGATCATGCTACACTTATTCAACCTATCCACTACCCTCAGGGAGCATGTCCCCACCCCTGGGGCACCGAGCCCTACCTTCTATCTCTCAAACTAAGCTTCGCCCGACCCCATACTCTTGTATATTCGGAGAGCTTAGATCATGCTACACTTATTCAACCCATCCACTACCCCAGGGAGCATATCCCCACCCCTGGGGTACTGAACCCCACCCGAAATCTCTTAAACTAAGCTTCGGCTGACCCCATACCATCTTGTATTCAAGTAGCTTTATATATCGTCATACACTTATTCAACCCATCCGCCATCTACACTTATTCAACCCATCCACTACCCCCGAGAGCATGTCCTCACCCCCGGGGGCATAGAGCCACACCCTCTATCTCTCATATACCCTCATATATTCTGGGAGCTTACATCATTCTACACTTATTCAATGCATTGCCCGACCCCATACCCTCATATTTCAAATTTTATATCTGTTATATGTGAAAGTAACCTACTATTAGGTATGAGATGTAGTGTACATTGTATATACACACATACAACAAATGACCTACAATATATACTTTATAGTAATTACTTATAGTAATACATGTAGTTTGATGACATTATTTTGTTTCAGAAGTACAATATTAAATAACCTGGCGGGGGAATCCCGCAGTACTGAACCTCTATCAGTTTTGAATTTCGTGTCGCCTTAAATGAAGGACAAAATTCCCTTCAATTTTGCTATCAAATCATTCTATTGCAAATCATATGATTTAGCTTAAAGCTTTTACATGAACCATATTTGTGTCCACACATTTAACTTATTATATTAATTAAAACTGAGTTTGTGGTGTCCCAGTTTTACCAGTGCACATTATTATGTAGCATTACACATGTATGATTGAAAACATTTGTCATTATATTCTTGTATTTGCATACAAATGGGAGGGTTCACCCACAAGGCTGGTGTCCCATTCCATACTGTAAATGATACCTCTACTCCAACTATTACACTCTGTCAGAAAAGGGATTATATAATTCACGTATCATGACACAAAGTTACACCAAGAAGTTCCGTGGTCCAAATTGCACAGTCAATTGTCACTAATTATGCGCTGTATATGCTTACATGTACTTTGAAAAAGAAATGTAATCTTTATTTCAAGTTTTATAATATAGTTTCTTTTAATCCAACCTCAACATCACTGATATAGAAACCATATTTTTATGTATTGTCTTTTCAATGATGTGCAACCTCAAATGCTGTGCCACCCAAAAGGGCTCGATCTTTTTGCGAAGCTGCATGTTAGGCTTAGCTATCAATGCGACCGTTTCGAAATGTGCCTTTCGCCAAGAACAATAGTAATGGACAAGACCAGCATACTGCCCAGCAAATTCTCTATCGCGATGGAATGAACATCCGAAATCCTTTGTCATTCTAAAAGTAATCTGCTAATGTTGAAAGTTCACGCTGTTGTAAAAACCGTAATAATTATCCATTCACCCCACACTTCTTCGAGATGTCAAATTCGAGTAGTCTTATACGCCAGCACATTGCTACTCAGTCTGAAGGAATGGGAGAATTTGGCGTGGTACTCTTGTTTATTGCCAGGATCAAAGTTTTGTGACTTATTTGACATTTGGCGAGAGCGAGACACGATTTTTCGTTCTCACGATGTCTGAAAACATATATTCCGGCACTTTATTGTTTAACGATCATGGCGGTGTCATCTCGTTTCCCACAGAAACTTTTTAAATACATTATTGAAAACTAAATCCGTTGATTATCTGTACCAAGTTTCGCATCCATCAGTGTAGCGTTTCATCAGAGATGATTTTAGGGTTATGCAAATTCAAAGATGGCCGCCATACCAAACAATCAATCATATTCACCTATCCATGTGACCAATTTATATGGTCTACTATACCATGTTATGAAGTTTCAACTTTCAACCTTATGCTGGGGACCGAGGGTTCAAATGACCCCCCCCCCTCCCCCTTACACGTGATCTCTCGTAGGGAAATTCACCATCATTTCTTCTTACGCTCGGCGTGTTAAAAGGGAAAAAGTCAGTCTTAAAAGGGTAACACTATATATATATCACCATTAATATGAAAATATAACGTTACGGTATGACGCCATTGATGTCTGACAATATGAATATTCCTCACCTCCACACACAACCAAAGTTGACCCCATTTCCCCTTGAGATCAGTCAATCAAAATATAAAACTTCATCAGAAAGGCCAGTATACTGCAATCATTCATTAAAAAAAACAAAAACACACCATTTTTTTAAGGGTTGTGCAGTGATAAAAATAATTTAAACATCAATATATAAAACACATGCAATGAATATAATTAAAATCAATCATTAGAGTAAAAAAGAGGGCGCATATATCACGGACGAATTAAAATTAAAATCAATAATGAGGGTAAATATATCACATGCATATCACAGATAAATATTATCTATTTCCATTAAACGAAATAAAACACATGCAATACTTAGGATAAATAGGAGTCGCATATATATCACAGATAGTATAGATCAATATTGAGGATAAACATAAACGGAACAAAAGATTTCACAATAGCTAAGACGCTGAGACACAAGACGTATTAAGTACATAATTGTTAAAATATAAATAAATCAAACTTCAGCCACAGGCTAGAGAATTATAAACGCTGACAGCTGCCAATAAAATTGGCAACAGCATGGTATACCTTACCATGATCTCGGCTTGGCTTATGGACGGGTTAAAAACACCTGCCTCTAAAAGATCATTATAAAATCAAAACGTTCATCATCATATCGTGAACAGTAAAATAATAAATGTGGAATATCATCCTCAACTAAACATTCCCTTTGAGATTCATGTATTAGCGCTTTAAATACCGATTCTTTGAGTAGAGCAGAGGGCTATTACACGCTTAAAACTAAAGTGTTGAAACTTACTCGTAAAGTGTTGAAATGACCCTTTAAGTGTGTTCACAGGTACTGCTATTTAAGTGTTGTCCCTGCGGACACACTTAAAGGGTTATCTCAACACTTTACGGGTAAGTTTCAACACTTTAGTTTTAAGCGTGTACCATAACAGTATTAAGAAAACACCATGCGGTCGCATAATAGGCGGAAATCTACAAAGATTCAGGAGTAAATTCAAATTGTATCAAAAGGCCTATTCCGCTGTAAAAATAATAGTTGCTCCCTCATCACTTTTCAAAACGCGACCTATAGATTAACCTGGGAAATCGCGACGCTATAGATGAAATATTGCACGAAATGGCGTAAAAAATATATTATTTATGATTGCAAGCTGACTAACTTCCCTCCAGTTTTCCAGTTGGTTGGTCCATTAACAGCCAGACCTCAATGACGTCAAAATGCCAGTACACTCGTATAGGACAAGTTCAAAGCTTGGCAATTGTGGGCATGCAAAGGCTTGAAGTTATCGCCATAGGCCAGAAATATATTAGTGAAAATATCAATTACAGATAACTCTCTTTGTAAGAAACTCCATTTTGCTTCGTATATTCAATTTCATAGTAAAATTTATAATTGAAAGAGCAGCTGATATATAATGATAGGCAATCATACTAAAAATAGCATGATGGAGTTTAAGATACTGTATTATACATGAAACGTTTTCACATCTTTGGATGTTCTTCTACAAGTACATGTACATTGTAAATTGTACATTCAAACGAGCATATAAAGTCGCGGTTACCAGGCCAAGCATGGTCTGGTAACATAGCTAGCACGTGACTACAACATGGTACAACTTAGCACAGTTTAGCCTTTTGGTTTGTTTTATAATTAAGACAAATAATTCGACCCAATTCGATTAGTGTCGTGTATTAAATATATTTTGCAAATTATTCTCAACCCACTGAAGTCTGACGTGTAATATGGTAATTAAACAAGAGAAGCAATCCGCTTATCGACAGGTGAAACTTCTATGGGGAATTAAACTGACAGAAATGTCGCATTTTATGTCGAATTAACAAGAGAAAATGTCTATTACGCGTTCTAATGTTGTTTAATCAGTAAGTGAACTGCATTTATCTCTCTCATAATTCCTGTCTACTTCCTTAATGTGATTACTCGTAATGTCGCTCATAAATATGAGAGACTGGGGAACAGTGGCACAGAAGATCAGATGTTCATGACCAGGATGTTTGCTCCAATCTTCTCTGCGCTCTTGTGCTTCATGTCGCTTCAGTCAGCCCTGACCAAGGTGAGTTGTGGCAGTTTTGATCAGAAACAATGATTGGACACTAGGAATGTGATGCCCTAGCTCTTACAGACTATTGGCGATTTCTAGGATAGGAAGCAGAAATATTACAAATTCGCGGATTCACGACCGCATCACTTTTTTTTAGAAACTAGTTCAGAGAATCTTGCTCGACTATTTAGCTGTTTAATGTACGTCATATCTGACGACTAATCCCTCCGTTTGCCCAAATACCCCACACCCTATATGTTCGGTTTCACAGGCTCATCCCCCATTTTGACGACAATAACAAGAGTTGCACCCCCCGTCCGCTAATCGCGACTTGACAGAATAGTGGCCATGATTGTAAAGCTGCATGGGCGCACTAAGTGTTACATACTAGGCATGTTTGAAAATATTATTTTGGTTTCTCCGTCAACAGAGCTTAGACATTTAAAGTAACGAAAATGCCTCGGGTATAATCTGTTTTGTAAATACAACTACCGGCGGTGTGCGGCACACATTACCAGTTTCAGTGTTGTCGTTTGACTGCATCTCGATCCATACGCTTGAAAACCAGGCAGTTTTTCAGATTCGATGAAATTGAGTTTCATATTCTTCATCATATCGAGAAATTTCCATTAGACTAGCTCTAACCTGTGTAACGTATAATCTCGAAAATTCCATACCTGCATGTCAAATGAAGTTTGCACTAAATATTTTTGTTTTGTCTCTTGGAACAGTCCCTGGAAGCTGACGATGTTAAGCGACAGTGTAAGTTAGCATTCACAATTCTGTCGGTTAATAGAGAGACGTTAATTTTACATGAATGATAGATAATTTCAGGTAATTCAAATAATAATGAGAGATACATATATGGTTACTTTGATAAGAATGATTATCGGAACACTAGAGATGTACGTCAGAATGACATTAATGATGAAATGCAAATGTTTCAATTTTCCTTTGTGGTATGGTGAAAGTCCCACTAACTGTTGGGCTGGCTATCTTTCAATTATTTCAACGAATTTACAGTCAACCAAAACGAGGCATTTTTTATATGTGGAAACTTCACTATTTCAAAAGTATTATCACGCGTTTTAATGAATATTAAAATTCCTTTGCATTTCACCTTGAGGCCATGGATTATATACACAGACTATGATTCTGACATCATGCAATTTAAACAAGCCTCTTGCAAGAGCCCAATGTTCAAAACTTGAAGTCGAAACAAAAGAAATAATTTAGTTTTTTTAATTGTTGTTATAGCTCCTCAATCGTGTGACCAAGTAGTGTACAGTAACAGGGGAGTGTTCTTCAGCCCAAACTATCCGTACAATTACGAGGACAACATGGACTGTAATTACACACACGTCAACCATTATACAGGGTTATACGACATGAAGCTCTATTTCTGCGACTTCATTTTGGAAAGCTCTTCAGATTGTCCTTATGATTATCTCCAATTCCAACAAGTAGATGAAGAGAAGCGATGTGGTCATCAATCCGACAAACGGTTTGATTGTGAGTACTTCAGTGCAGTGTAATCATGGTAAACGTAATAATTGAATCACTATATAATTTAATTACCTCCAAACTTTGACTCGGATATTTCCCCGACCAATACCTTTATTCTCGCAAATGAAAAGCAAGTTACATGTGCGACCATAAAAAATGATGGTCGAAAAATCACCATGTAGGCCAAAATATTTTCTCGACTAGTGTATTCAAGGTCGAAACTGATAAATCAATCACAAAATACACCATGAAATATATGGCCAGAAAAGGCAACAAAAACAGGGTTGTCAAAATTTTTATTGGACCGAGTATATTGTGGTCATGTAAAGGCATTGTCTTGGCAGCCATATTATTAGTCTGCTTGAAAATGACAGTCTGAGGTAAAACTTCACATACAAAGGTAACAAAGTAGAAATTATGTGTAGCAAAACTTTTGTACATACCATTAGAATTACCAATGGTGGACAATTTCCATGGATACCAACTTCTCATTCTTATTCTGTGTTTGAAATATCTTGCCTGTAACTCAAAATATATGTTGAAATCTTCATACTATATAGTAAATGCATGGTCCCTTGAACATGAAGAAAACACTGTGCAAGGATCCGTGAGTGTGGCATGTTGTTGTAACAGAATTTGATATATTCTTTTATATTCACTAGTTTTGCCTCGAGAAAGCCTGATCGATTTATATCTAGATGTGTACACATGTATGTGAAATTATTCTAACTTCAAAATATTGCAACTTTTGAGTGTGAAAACAGATCTGAACCACATCAACAACATGCCACAGAGTGCATGGCTCTCAAATTACCATACAATATGACATTGCCAAGCATAGCTTCAGAACTACCCGCAGCAGTTTGTTTGAATGAGATAACTCTTCCTAAATGCAAATATCCCAATACAATCGATACATAGAAGCCCGGATATACAATATTGTTCATCCACATCACAATAACCTGCCATGTAAGACCAAGCATGAGAAGGCCAACCCATAGATCCATATTAAAGCAAGAGTCGTACAATACAATCAAGTGTTAATACGTGAAGGGCTTCTTCTCCGCATGTGGAACAACTACAGAATTGAGTGTGGCTCTATATCTAATGTATTTGGAATTAGATACAATGCACCTCTCCCCAATTCCTGTGTTACCTGCTTCAGACATGGAACATATGTGCATGTGTCTTGTCTCTATAGTAAATTATACATGCACATGCACCAGTATAGGCTAAAGCCTTTGACCAGGGAGAATAGTCGAAATCGTCATTTCATTTTTCTGCGCAGCGACGTCACGAAATGTCATTTGTACCAACGGCCGCATTCTGGCCAGGATGAAAGTGGGTCATATCTCGGGAAAAGTACTTTTTCTGTAGAACTAAATTGTGTTCAGGGTAAATAAATATCCGGAGCCGTTCTTTAGCCGATCTGGCGGTAGTCCATGAGATTTTTTAACGATTTTACGTAGAGTTGCACAAAATATAAACTGTTTTCCAACACTCGGCCTATCTCTTCAACGTTAAAAACTTCCGATTTGGTACAAACAGGAAGTTCACGAAAAGCTGCGCAGACGCTGCGCAGTTGCAAAAAATTGAAATGGCGATAAAGTCTATACATTTAAAAAATACAACAGTCTCACCATAAAGTTGAAGTTTCGTCAAAGATATTTCGGAAGCTAAGTAAATTGTTATTTATGGAAATTGTTCATCG
>JAVTVY010011950.1:0-57704 GCA_036873755.1 Hanleya hanleyi
GTGATAATGTAACCACTCCGTCCATTTTCGACTGCCTAGAAGGGCAAGCACAATTTGAGAATATAGGGTTGAAGTTCATACTGCATGTAAGAATCACGAGACGATGCCTATACAATACCCATGTCTGGGACAACAATGTGTATATAGTTGAGCCTTTTCAGCGACACAAAGAGTCAGACAATAGCTTCCTCTTTGAAGTATCTACCGAGAATAGCCATGCTTCTTTGCAGCAATACACAGGATACAGTCTAGTGATTTTTAATATGTTTGAGGGGGAAGACAACTCAGGAAAACAAAGTCATATTGAACAATTTATCATTTGGACGCTATTTTACGCATGAAAATCGTAGAACAGTAATAAATAGTTTAATTTAATCAGTTCCTTACCATATTTTCTGTGTGAATCGATTATACGTTTTGTAGCTCATTTAGGCTGCGTATTTATGAGACATGCAAATCAGTTCACATTATAATCCGCGCCCCCTTTTCGATACTGACACAGTCGCTATAAC
The DNA here is from genome assembly GCA_036873755.1 of Hanleya hanleyi. Taxonomy (NCBI): domain Eukaryota; kingdom Metazoa; phylum Mollusca; class Polyplacophora; order Lepidopleurida; family Hanleyidae; genus Hanleya; species Hanleya hanleyi. The sequence continues at coordinate 513 of JAVTVY010011950.1, forward strand.
AGCTGTTTGATGACGGTGCTCTTTCTTTCATTCTGTCGGTAACATTGGCCTTCTCATTGTCTGAAAATATAGTAACGTTTTGACGCCTTTTCCTGGTAACACAATCACACAATCCGAGATAGAAGTATGTCTTAGTTTATTTATGATACGTCATTGATTAACGAATGAGATACAGTTAAGTGTTTAGAACATATATGTTATATATATATATATACCCCGGCTGTATTGGGTGAACAGTTTGACCCACATCCTCAATGAAATAACTCTGCTCACCCGCTTTGACACATCTTCGTGAAGCCAGTCAAATATAATCTCGACATACATGTATTTGCATTGGTCGTTTTGTTCCATCCTGCATATTTTAAGGTCTGTATACTTCGTGAATAGGGTTTAACGTCGCTTTCAACATTTTTTCAACTACATCAAAACAGGGGAATGAAGGGAAGGGAAGGGAGGAAGATGAGCGGGGGTACCTACTTGTAACAGAGTAGATCTAATGTTGCAATTTTATAGTGCACTGAAATATCATGCCGTCTATAGAATTGGAGATGATGCATTGCCCCGGTATAGAAGTACAGTGGGTCTGTCCCCGGAGTTGTTTACATGCATCTGCATGTCGATAGCCGCAGCAATAGCCCTGCATCTTGGATTATCAGTTTTTGAAGTCACTGGTGCTTCTGACTGGCTGACCCTCGCATCCGATATAGGCATGTGTCCGAGTACATGTGATTGGAATCTTGTTCAATATCCTGACATGGCTACATTTAATTATTATAGAATTAATAATAATAATAATTCAATTGAACATTTTATTTCAGACTCGAGTCCATATGAAAAAAAACATACACACAAACAACTCATATAGCAAAAATAAAAATAAATCGATCGATGCATAATAATTATTTAATCAGCCAAGGGCCAGACAAAAAGTGTTGAGAGACGAAAGAAAATCTTGACTGTGGATTCATAGAGAGAATTTAACTCGTGTAGCAACTACACATGACACAATTAGCCGTTGTCAGGTAGCCAGTTATTATGACAGCTTGCTAACATCAGCCACGCCGCGATTCTCTGCGCGGTTGGTGTTCATTTCTCGTACTATTTCGTCGAGATATACCCAAATGGGGGAAGCAGATAGGATTTAATTTTAAATGGATTGAGCTGATATGTGCTTCTACTGGGCTGAAACCCCATACTGGTAAACGGCAGTTGTCAATTTTTGGTACCGTACGGTAAACATGGTCCTACTAGCTTTAATTTAATTCTTGAACATTTCATATGTAGGACTGGACAATTTCCGTTATTAGGCCCCATAAAAAAATGCCCTGTTTTCCATCACTGACTTTTCAAAAAGTCGGATGGGCGGTCCTTTTTTATGTTTTATTTTTTATTTTCTGAAGGGCATAGGAATGGTTCAGTTCATTCAAGAATCCACTGATATTAAGATAGTGATAGTCTGGGGGTATAGGACCAATGTTTGTCCCCTTGGGAAACCTACTTCTATACATTTGCGATATGGTTGTTTGGATTTGTTTTTCACGTCTCGTCAAGACAAACATGATAGGAAGTGTCCCGGAGCGAAACGGTGAAATTTTCAGTCACCGAGGCCTGGGTAGGCCCATAGGCCTATACTGCATGGCTATGGGTATATAGGTCCATACGGGGTGGACGTTTTGGAGCCTAGGTGGGCCACTAACGGTCCGATGGGGTCGAGTGAGGTCTTATTTTGAAGCTCTCATGCAGGAGCACTTGACTACACTAATGGTTCGTACGTTGTCAATATTCTGCGCATGCGCAGCCTGGCCGTAGTATAGAAAGCAGACATTTTTGGGTGTGTTTGGGTTAGAGATGGGCTATTCACGGTTCGAATGGGTCGTGTGAGGTATCAAAGTGAAGCATTCGTGAAGGGGCATCTGATGGGCTGGGTGTGGGGTTGAAATATCGGCATTCTGCGCATGCGCGGTGGCCAAAGGGTATGGAAATAGACGTTTTGTCGAGCCTCATTGACCTTTGACCTCGGCCAAACCACTTTTAATCGGAAGGGGTGCAAGGTTGGTCAAAGGTCAACCGGTGCACTACCCAATGTAGGTTCTACTGAAATGGACTTGACCTTTGACCTCAGAAATTTGCATATGACGTCACTTCCGGTTGGGGTGAATGAGGCGTGACCTTTGGACATGTCTAGACTTGTCTGTGTTTGTCATGTACTGGGGTTTTTCCCCACAATGGCGGCTAATCCGCCATGTTGGAACATGGCGGCTAATGGTGGCTAATCCGCCATGTTGGAACATGGCGGCTAATGGCGGCTAATCCGCCATGTTGGCATCCGGGGTGTTCCCCGGCCCGGCCCGCCCCGGCCGCAGCGCGCGCGCGCGGGTTATCTGGAAGTGCGCGGCATCACCGGCAGTGGGCGGATGCATGTCGGGTCAAAAGGTCAAAGGTCACATCCAGGTCAAAAGGATAATAAACTTAATCTATACGTGTTGGACGAGTCTTCACTCACCGTCTTCCTTTACACGCACCTCAATGAAATGCCCGCTCCAAACCTAGACCAAAACACGTACTTGGTCTGTGGGCTGATTTCATTGGCTCTCTATTTTACTATAGTGCTCTTGCATTCTAACATTGATGGGTTACATTTTGGCCCCATCCTACACCACTGATTTCAGTTTGACTGAATCTCCACATTGGGCATTTATGCATTATGAATAAAACACACAAGACAGGGTTTTTTTTGGTGAGATCTCATTTTGTTTTTTATTCAGTAACAACAACAACGTGAGAACAACCACGTGAAAACTGAAGCCCAGAACAAGGGGCTTGTACATTGAAAGAACTGAAGCCCAGAACAGGGGGCTTGTAAACTGAAGCCCAGAACAGGGAGGCTTGTAAACTGAAGCCCAGAACAGCGGCCTTGTGTACATTGAAAGAACTTAAGCCCAGAACGGGGCTTGTACATTGAAATGATGGGCGGCCCAGTCATATACGAGTACATCGCGGTCCTCGGCCTTGGGGTACTCGTCAAACATCTGTACGATGGTAGATAAGGGTCTTCCCCGGCATCGATGGTACAGGTAAAACAAGCAATATTGTCCGCACACGCTACTGGTCAGGCTTTGCAACGTTTGACTGTTCCAACATTGATAAAATCTGAATCATTGTGATTTGAAAGGAAAAAACTGTGGGTGTTTTATTCCAGCAGGAAACGACAAGCTGAGCTATTCTCACGAAATGGAGAACATGACGATCATGAATTGACGATCATGAATATTACTGGGCATGCAGTCATACCACAAAGTCCACCAGGCATGAAGCTACTGGGGAATAGAACAACGTAAGTTCTTCAACGGAAAATAAATATCAACTATACATTTATACACAAACAGAACGAAAATGAGATTACAGCCATAAAATTGCAAACAGCGCGACAATATCACGGAAGTAGTAGAGAAAACATAAATTGAACCAACTTTCACCCGGATGTAGAGGTCATTTGGGGAGGATTTGAGGAGGAGAGGTCAAGTGCACTATAGTTCCGGCAGAATGACCAAAAAGCTACCTCCAACACAGGAGAGTTCCAATTGTTGCAGGGAATGTATTCCTCCGCGGTGATGCGGTTCTGGCGGTGATGCGGTCGCGGAAAAAAGCTTCCGCGGAGAAAAAGTAGTCCCTAGATAAAATGGTAAGATGGGTCGAGTGAGGTATCAAAGTGAAGCATTCGTGAAGGGGCATCTGATGGGCTGGGTGTGGGGTTGAAATATCGGCATTCTGCGCATGCGCGGTGGCCCAAGGGTATGAAAATAGCCGTTTTGGAGCTAGGGGAGTCCCTAATGGTCCAATGGGGTCGAGTGAGGTATCAAAGTGAAGCATTCGTGAAGGGGCATCTGATGGGCTGGGTGTGGGGTTGCAATATCGGCATTCTGCGCATGGGCGATGGCCCAAGGGTATGAAAATAGACGTTTTGGAGCTAGGGGAGTCCCTAATGGTCCAACGGGGTCGAGTGAGGTATCAAAGTGAAGCATTCGTGAAGGGGCATCTGATGGGCTGGGTGTGGGGTTGAAATATCGGCATGCGCGGTGGCCAAATGGTATGAAAATAGCCGTGTTGGAGCTAGGGGAGCCCCTAATGGGCCGACGGAGTCGTATGAGGTATCAATGTGAAGCCTAGGTGAAGGGGCATCCAGTCATGGGTGGTTGCATGTAAAAATTTTCCTGAAAAAAAACGGAACACGGACTTTATCGAAAAATCCGGGAAAATGCCTATATGGGGTATGGGGGGTATATAGGTCGCCGGGCTTAACGGGGCTCGCCTATCAATAGAGTTATCTCCCCCTAGTTCCAGGGTGGGTGTATGTAAAAATTTTCCTGAAAAAATACGGAACACGGACTTTATCCTAAATTACGGGAAAATGCCTATATGGGGTATGGGGGGTATAGGACCATCCTGGGAAACCTACTTCTCGACATTTGCGGTATAGGTTGTGGGGTCTCGTTTTCTTAGTCTCGTCAAGACAAACATGATAGGAAGTGTCGCGGCACGAAACGGTGAAATTTTTGAAAAAGTATCATACAGCCCATATAGACCCATACTGGGGGTGTAGGACCAATGTTTGTCCCACTGGGAAACCTACTTCTATACATTTGCGGTATGGTTGTGGGGTCTCGTTTTCTTAGTCTCGTCAAGACAAACATGATAGGAAGTGTCCCGGAGCGAATCGGTGAAATTTTTGAAAAAGTACCATACAGCCCATATAGACCCATATAGTCCCATACTGGGGGTATAGGACCAATGTTTGTCCCCTTGGGAAACCTACTTCTATACATTTGCGATATGGTTGTTTGGATTTGTTTTTCACGTCTCGTCAAGACAAACATGATAGGAAGTGTCCCGGAGCGAAACGGTGAAATTTTCAGTCACCGAGGCCTGGGTAGGCCCATAGGCCTATACTGCATGGCTATGGGTATATAGGTCCACACGGGGTGGACGTTTTGGAGTCTAGGTGGGCCACTAACGGTCCGATGGGGTCGAGTGAGGTCTTATTTTGAAGCTCTCATGCAGGAGCACTTGACTACACTAATGGTTCGTACGTTGGCAATATTCTGCGCATGCGCAGCCTGGCCGTAGTATAGAAAGCAGACATTTTTGGGTGTGTTTGGGTTAGAGATGGGCTATTCACGGTTCGAATGGGTCGTGTGAGGTATCAAAGTGAAGCATTCGTGAAGGGGCATCTGATGGGCTGGGTGTGGGGTTGAAATATCGGCATTCTGCGCATGCGCGGTGGCCCAAGGGTATGGAAATAGACGTTTTGTCGAGCCTCATTGACCTTTGACCTCGGCCAAACCACTTTTAATCGGAAGGGGTGCAAGGTTGGTCAAAGGTCAACCGGTGCACTACCCAATGTAGGTTCTACTGAAATGGACTTGACCTTTGACCTCAGAAATTTGCATATGACGTCACTTCCGGTTGGGGTGAATGAGGCGTGACCTTTGGACATGTCTAGACTTGTCTGTGTTTGTCATGTACTGGGATTTTCCCCCACAATGGCGGCTAATCCGCCATGTTGGAACATGGCGGCTAATGGTGGCTAATCCGCCATGTTGGAACATGGCGGCTAATGGCGGCTAATCCGCCATGTTGGCATCCGGGGTGTTCCCCGGCCCGGCCCGCCCCGGCCGCAGCGCGCGCGGGGGTTATCTGGAAGTGCGCGGTATCACCGGCAGTGGGCGGATGCATGTCGGGTCAAAAGGTCAAAGGTCACATCCAGGTCAAAAGGATAATAAACTTAATCTATACGTGTTGGACGAGTCTTCACTCACCGTCTTCCTTTACACGCACCTCAATGAAATGCCCGCTCCAAACCTAGACCAAAACACGTACTTGGTCTGTGGGCTGATTTCATTGGCTCTCTATTTTACTATAGTGCTCTTGCATTCTAACATTGATGGGTTACATTTTGGCCCCATCCTACACCACTGATTTCAGTTTGACTGAATCTCCACATTGGGCATTTATGCATTATGAATAAAACACACAAGACAGGGTTTTTTGGTGAGATCTCATTTTTTTTTTATTCAGTGAACAACAACAACGTGAGAATTACAAGCGTCTAGTCCGTCATTCATAATCCAGCCGTCGTCCATTAGAGAATATCCGCGTCCATAATCCAAAGACCTATTCCATTTCCATATAACAGTATTAGCACCAAATTCAAAAAGACAAAAGTATACATAAACATAGGCTTGTTTCCTGCAAGAGAGAAGCGGTCAACAGTTTTCAATGATGCCGGCAAGACATCATGATGTTCCAAAATATCAAATCCGTATCGCTGATCAGTATTCTTAATCCATAATATTCGTTATAGAGTCGTCATCTAAAAATGATGTACCTCAGTCACGCTTTGATTGTGACTGTTCATATGAGTACCATGAGGATCTTGAAGTACATGGGTTCATACGGCCCCTAGCCCCGGGTTAAGCGGAATTAGACACAAGTTACGAAACGTAGCGCCATAGATCTTGCACGCTACGTTCGTATTTTGCTATCAGCATGCGATATGTATCGCCAAATTTGAGAAACTTTGAGTGGAGGCGCTTGGTGGAATAGCCCTGTTTTATAAGTTTCTGCAACAATGTTTTGTGACGTTGATTAAAATCGTCACATTTAACACAGGATCTAGCAAATGCTACTAGGCGTGATATGTATACGCCATATGCAGGTCCAACTGGAATATTACTGTCCAGAAAGGGATAGTTTACGATGTCGAAATTGTAATCATCTCTTTTGTCATAAAGTCGACGAGAGAGAATGCCCGCTTCATTTTTATAGAGATATAGATCTAAATATGATGTGCCTGTAGGGCTATCTGTAGTTTCCTTCAAATCCAGTGAAGGTGGATATATATCCTTCACTGCGTCATTTATATAGCGATTATCCACAGCGAGAAGATCGTCTATATAGCGTTTGGTGAATGAGAAGGAACGGGCTTTGAGTGGATCGGTTTTTGAAAGCGCCAGCATATAGTCATATTCATAAGAGAACAGATACAGGTCAGCCAACAGGGGTGCACAATTAGTACCCATTGGAATACCTATATGCTGCTGATATATTGTGTTGCCAAATTTCACATAGATATTTTTAATGAGAAATTCAAGCAACTCTATAAACAAAGAAACATCCCATGAATGATATCTCTTGTATGTAGTCGAGCTAAAGAATGCTTTATGGCTTCCGACATTAATATATCTACGATCAGTTTTCTTGAACACAGATACTATTAATGAACTTAGACGGTCAATAAGGTCCTGATGAGGGATTGTAGTATAGAGAGTCGAGAAATCCCATGTGGATACATGTCTGTACGGTATGTGACCTTTAGCATCAAGTTCTTCCGTAAGACATTTTGAGTTTTTCAATATCCACATACATTCAACGCCAGAGTTCTTGAAAATAGTGGCGCAATACCTTTCCCAAAATGCTTTTACCTCCTGAAGGGCCCTCGTCAATAGGGTTGAAAGAAGCTTGGTGGTGCAGCTTCTAGAACCAGCTATGAATCTAGCTTTGTATGGTGATTTATGCATTTTGGGAGTCCAGTATATTTTTGGTATGTCGCTATGATTGGTTGGAAGACAAATACCTCTTTCCCTGAGAAACTTTTTGTGATTGTTAAATAAATCTTCCAGAGTAAATGCAGTTTGGGAGTAAGTAGATGTATTTGATGAAGATATGTCTACACTCAATTCTTTAACCAGCACCTGGTAATAGTAATATTTACATATGAATATTATATTATTCGGAGCTTTGTCTGCTGGGACTATGACGAATTTACTCTGGAGATTTGCTAGAACTTCTTGCGAATTGAGGTTTCTCAGTACTTGTTTTGTTTGGGGAAGAGTACTTCTGTCAATATGGCGGATTGTTTCAACGACCTTGCTCTTGGTGAGGTCCAGCCAATCAGCGAGTACTGTAGGTTCAACTTTTTCTCGCTTAGACCAATCAATAACGTACTGTTCTAATGCAGTCAGGACTATCTTCTGGTCCGCCTTCAGATTTATTCTTCTTGGCTCTCTATATTTAGGTCCTTTCATCAGGAGTAATTTCAGATTCTTATCACTCACCACATCAAGGTTACCAGTCACAATATGTTTGCATGGTGTATAGATAAAGTTCGACAATTCACAATCACAACTATAGCCTCCTGACGTGTATAAGTTCCAGTCAAACTCCTTGACAGCATTGGAGTAATTGAATATTTTGGTGGCTATAGATTTAGTATACTTATATGAAATGCAAGGAGGTTCTGTGAACTTAAAATAGTTTGGTACAGCGTTGCGTACCTCTGGATCATTCAGGATTCGAGGTAAATTAATGATGTCCAGTCCTTTATCTAAGTAGTTGAGTTTCAAGAAAAGCCGATCTTGAGATGTTTCGATTATGTTCACTGGACGATACAACCGAAAATACGCTATATCTTGACATACTTTACTGAAGCCCAGAACAAGGGGCTTGTACATTGAAAGAACTGAAGCCCAGAACAGGGGGCTTGTAAACTGAAGCCCAGAACAGGGGGGCTTGTAAACTGAAGCCCAGAACAGCGGCCTTGTGTACATTGAAAGAACTTAAGCCCAGAACGGGGCTTGTACATTGAAATGATGGGCGGCCCAGTCATATACGAGTACATCGCGGTCCTCGGCCTTGGGGTACTCGTCAAACATCTGTACGATGGTAGATAAGGGTCTTCCCCGGCATCGATGGTACAGGTAAAACAAGCAATATTGTCCGCACACGCTACTGGTCAGGCTTTGCAACGTTTGACTGTTCCAACATTGATAAAATCTGAATCATTGTGATTTGAAAGGAAAAAACTGTGGGTGTTTTATTCCAGCAGGAAACGACAAGCTGAGCTATTCTCACGAAATGGAGAACATGACGATCATGAATTGACGATCATGAATATTACTGGGCATGCAGTCATACCACAAAGTCCACCAGGCATGAAGCTACTGGGGAATAGAACAACGTAAGTTCTTCAACGGAAAATAAATATCAACTATACATTTATACACAAACAGAACGAAAATGAGATTACAGCCATAAAATTGCAAACAGCGCGACAATATCACGGAAGTAGTAGAGAAAACATAAATTGAACCAACTTTCACCCGGATGTAGAGGTCATTTGGGGAGGATTTGAGGAGGAGAGGTCAAGTGCACTATAGTTCCGGCAGAATGACCAAAAAGCTACCTCCAACACAGGAGAGTTCCAATTGTTGCAGGGAATGTATTCCTCCGCGGTGATGCGGTCCTGGCGGTGATGCGGTCGCGGAAAAAGCTTCCGCGGAGAAAAAGTAGTCCCTAGATAAAATGGTCCGATTGGGTCGAGTGAGGTATCAAAGTGAAGCATTCGTGAAGGGGCATCTGATGGGCTGGGTGTGGGGTTGAAATATCGGCATTCTGCGCATGCGCGGTGGCCCAAGGGTATGAAAATAGCCGTTTTGGAGCTAGGGGAGTCCCTAATGGTCCAATGGGGTCGAGTGAGGTATCAAAGTGAAGCATTCGTGAAGGGGCATCTGATGGGCTGGGTGTGGGGTTGCAATATCGGCATTCTGCGCATGGGCGATGGCCCAAGGGTATGAAAATAGACGTTTTGGAGCTAGGGGAGTCCCTAATGGTCCAATGGGGTCGAGTGAGGTATCAAAGTGAAGCATTCGTGAAGGGGCATCTGATGGGCTGGGTGTGGGGTTGAAATATCGGCATGCGCGGTGGCCAAAGGGTATGAAAATAGCCGTTTTGGAGCTAGGGGAGCCCCTAATGGGCCGATGGAGTCGTATGAGGTATCAATGTGAAGCCTAGGTGAAGGGGCATCCAGTCATGGGTGGTTGCATGTAAAATTTTCCTGAAAAAAAACGGAACACGGACTTTATCGAAAAATCCGGGAAAATGCCTATATGGGGTATGGGGGGTATATAGGTCGCCGGGCTTAACGGGGCTCGCCTATCAATAGAGTTATCTCCCCCTAGTTCCAGGGTGGGTGTATGTAAAAATTTTCCTGAAAAAATACGGAACACGGACTTTATCCTAAATTACGGGAAAATGCCTATATGGGGTATGGGGGGTATAGGACCATCCTGGGAAACCTACTTCTAGACATTTGCGGTATAGGTTGTGGGGTCTCGTTTTCTTAGTCTCGTCAAGACAAACATGATAGGAAGTGTCGCGGCACGAAACGGTGAAATTTTTGAAAAAGTATCATACAGCCCATATAGACCCATACTGGGGGTGTAGGACCAATGTTTGTCCCACTGGGAAACCTACTTCTATACATTTGCGGTATGGTTGTGGGGTCTCGTTTTCTTAGTCTCGTCAAGACAAACATGATAGGAAGTGTCCCGGAGCGAATCGGTGAAATTTTTGAAAAAGTACCATACAGCCCATATAGACCCATATAGTCCCATACTGGGGGTATAGGACCAATGTTTGTCCCCTGGGAAACCTACTTCTATACATTTGCGATATGGTTGTTTGGATTTGTTTTTCACGTCTCGTCAAGACAAACATGATAGGAAGTGTCCCGGATCGAAACGGTGAAATTTTCAGTCACCGAGGCCTGGGTAGGCCCATAGGCCTATACTGCATGGCTATGGGTGTATAGGTCCATACGGGGTGGACGTTTTGGAGTCTAGGTGGGCCACTAATGGTCCGATGGGGTCGAGTGAGGTCTTATTTTGAAGCTCTCATGCAGGAGCACTTGACTACACTAATGGTTCGTACGTTGTCAATATTCTGCGCATGCGCAGCCTGGCCGTAGTATAGAAAGCAGACATTTTTGGGTGTGTTTGGGTTAGAGATGGGATATTCACGGTTCGAATGGGTCGTGTGAGGTATCAAAGTGAAGCATTCGTGAAGGGGCATCTGATGGGCTGGGTGTGGGGTTGAAATATCGGCATTCTGCGCATGCGCGGTGGCCCAAGGGTATGGAAATAGACGTTTTGTCGAGACTCATTGACCTTTGACCTCGGCCAAACCACTTTTAATCGGAATGGGTGCAAGGTTGGTCAAAGGTCAACCGGTACACTACCCAATGTAGGTTCTACTGAAATGGACTTGACCTTTGACCTCAGAAATTTGCATATGACGTCACTTCCGGTTGGGGTGAATGAGGCGTGACCTTTGGACATGTCTAGACTTGTCTGTGTTTGTCATGTACTGGGGTTTTTCCCCCACAATGGCGGCTAATCCGCCATGTTGGAACATGGCGGCTAATGGTGGCTAATCCGCCATGTTGGAACATGGCGGCTAATGGCGGCTAATCCGCCATGTTGGCATCCGGGGTGTTCCCCGGCCCGGCCCGCCCCGGCCGCAGCGCGCGCGCGGGTTATCTGGAAGTGCGCGGTATCACCGGCAGTGGGCGGATGCATGTCGGGTCAAAAGGTCAAAGGTCACATCCAGGTCAAAAGGATAATAAACTTAATCTATACGTGTTGGACGAGTCTTCACTCACCGTCTTCCTTTACACGCACCTCAATGAAATGCCCGCTCCAAACCTAGACCAAAACACGTACTTGGTCTGTGGGCAGATTACATTGGCTCTCTATTTTACTATAGTGCTCTTGCATTCTAGCATTGATGGGTTACATTTTGGCCCCATCCTACACCACTGATTTCAGTTTGACTGAATCTCCACATTGGGCATTTATGCATTATGAATAAAACACACAAGACAGGGGTTTTTTTTGGTGAGATCTCATTTTGTTTTTTATTCAGTAACAACAACAACGTGAGAACAACCACGTGAAAACTGAAGCCCAGAACAAGGGGCTTGTACATTGAAAGAACTGAAGCCCAGAACAGGGGGCTTGTAACTGAAGCCCAGAACAGGGGGACTTGTAAACTGAAGCCCAGAACAGCGGGCTTGTGTACATTGAAAGAACTTAAGCCCAGAACGGGGCTTGTACATTGAAATGATGGGCGGCCCAGTCATATACGAGTACATCGCGGTCCTCGGGCTTGGGGTACTCGTCAAACATCTGTACGATGGTAGATAAGGGTCTTCCCCGGCATCGATGGTACAGGTAAAACAAGCAATATTGTCCGCACACGCTACTGGTCAGGCTTTGCAACGTTTGACTGTTCCAACATTGATAAAATCTGAATCATTGTGATTTGAAAGGAAAAAACTGTGGGTGTTTTATTCCAGCAGGAAACAACAAGCTGAGCTATTCTCACGAAATGGAGAACATGACGATCATGAATTGACGATCATGAATATTACTGGGCATGCAGTCATACCACAAAGTCCACCAGGCATGAAACTACTGGGGAATAGAACAACGTAAGTTCTTCAACGGAAAATAAATATCAACTATACATTTATACACAAACAGAACGAAAATGAGATTACAGCCATAAAATTGCAAACAGCGCGACAATATCACGGAAGCAGTAGAGAAAACATAAATTGAACCAACTTTCACCCGGATGTAGAGGTCATTTGGGGAGGATTTGAGGAGGAGAGATCAAGTGCACTATAGTTCCGGCAGAATGACCAAAAAGCTACCTCCAACACAGGAGAGTTCCAATTGTTGCAGGGAATGTATTCCTCCGCGGTGATGCGGTCGCGGAAAAAAGCTTCCGCGGAGAAAAAGTAGTCCCTAGATAAAATGGTCCGATTGGGTCGAGTGAGGTATCAAAGTGAAGCATTCGTGAAGGGGCATCTGATGGGCTGGGTGTGGGGTTGAAATATCGGCATTCTGCGCATGCGCGGTGGCCCAAGGGTATGAAAATAGCCGTTTTGGAGCTAGGGGAGTCCCTAATGGTCCAATGGGGTCGAGTGAGGTATCAAAGTGAAGCATTCGTGAAGGGGCATCTGATGGGCTGGGTATGGGGTTGCAATATCGGCATTCTGTGCATGGGCGATGGCCCAAGGGTATGAAAATAGACGTTTTGGAGCTAGGGGAGTCCCTAATGGTCCAATGGGGTCGAGTGAGGTATCAAAGTGAAGCATTCGTGAAGGGGCATCTGATGGGCTGGGTGTGGGGTTGAAATATCGGCATGCGCGGTGGCCAAAGGGTATGAAAATAGCCGTTTTGGAGCTAGGGGAGCCCCTAATGGGCCGATGGAGTCGTATGAGGTATCAATGTGAAGCCTAGGTGAAGGGGCATCCAGTCATGGGTGGTTGCATGTAAAATTTTCCTGAAAAAAAACGGAACACGGACTTTATCGAAAAATCCGGGAAAATGCCTATATGGGGTATGGGGGGTATATAGGTCGCCGGGCTTAACGGGGCTCGCCTATCAATAGAGTTATCTCCCCCTAGTTCCAGGGTGGGTGTATGTAAAATTTTTCCTGAAAAAATACGGAACACGGACTTTATCTAAATTACGGGAAAATGCCTATATGGGGTATGGGGGGTATAGGACCATCCTGGGAAACCTACTTCTCGACATTTGCGGTATAGGTTGTGGGGTCTCGTTTTCTTAGTCTCGTCAAGACAAACATGATAGGAAGTGTCGCGGCACGAAACGGTGAAATTTTTGAAAAAGTATCATACAGCCCATATAGACCCATACTGGGGGTGTAGGACCAATGTTTGTCCCACTGGGAAACCTACTTCTATACATTTGCGGTATGGTTGTGGGGTCTCGTTTTCTTAGTCTCGTCAAGACAAACATGATAGGAAGTGTCCCGGAGCGAATCGGTGAAATTTTTGAAAAAGTACCATACAGCCCATATAGACCCATATAGTCCCATACTGGGGGTATAGGACCAATGTTTGTCCCCTGGGAAACCTACTTCTATACATTTGCGATATGGTTGTTTGGATTTGTTTTTCACGTCTCGTCAAGACAAACATGATAGGAAGTGTCCCGGATCGAAACGGTGAAATTTTCAGTCACCGAGGCCTGGGTAGGCCCATAGGCCTATACTGCATGGCTATGGGTGTATAGGTCCATACGGGGTGGACGTTTTGGAGTCTAGGTGGGCCACTAATGGTCCGATGGGGTCGAGTGAGGTCTTATTTTGAAGCTCTCATGCAGGAGCACTTGACTACACTAATGGTTCGTACGTTGTCAATATTCTGCGCATGCGCAGCCTGGCCGTAGTATAGAAAGCAGACATTTTTGGGTGTGTTTGGGTTAGAGATGGGATATTCACGGTTCGAATGGGTCGTGTGAGGTATCAAAGTGAAGCATTCGTGAAGGGGCATCTGATGGGCTGGGTGTGGGGTTGAAATATCGGCATTCTGCGCATGCGCGGTGGCCCAAGGGTATGGAAATAGACGTTTTGTCGAGACTCATTGACCTTTGACCTCGGCCAAACCACTTTTAATCGGAATGGGTGCAAGGTTGGTCAAAGGTCAACCGGTACACTACCCAATGTAGGTTCTACTGAAATGGACTTGACCTTTGACCTCAGAAATTTGCATATGACGTCACTTCCGGTTGGGGTGAATGAGGCGTGACCTTTGGACATGTCTAGACTTGTCTGTGTTTGTCATGTACTGGGGTTTTTCCCCCACAATGGCGGCTAATCCGCCATGTTGGAACATGGCGGCTAATGGTGGCTAATCCGCCATGTTGGAACATGGCGGCTAATGGCGGCTAATCCGCCATGTTGGCATCCGGGGTGTTCCCCGGCCCGGCCCGCCCCGGCCGCAGCGCGCGCGCGGGTTATCTGGAAGTGCGCGGTATCACCGGCAGTGGGCGGATGCATGTCGGGTCAAAAGGTCAAAGGTCACATCCAGGTCAAAAGGATAATAAACTTAATCTATACGTGTTGGACGAGTCTTCACTCACCGTCTTCCTTTACACGCACCTCAATGAAATGCCCGCTCCAAACCTAGACCAAAACACGTACTTGGTCTGTGGGCAGATTACATTGGCTCTCTATTTTACTATAGTGCTCTTGCATTCTAGCATTGATGGGTTACATTTTGGCCCCATCCTACACCACTGATTTCAGTTTGACTGAATCTCCACATTGGGCATTTATGCATTATGAATAAAACACACAAGACAGGGTTTTTTTTGGTGAGATCTCATTTTTTTTTTATTCAGTAACAACAACAACGTGAGAACAACCACGTGAAAACTGAAGCCCAGAACAAGGGGCTTGTACATTGAAAGAACTGAAGCCCAGAACAGGGGGCTTGTACATTGAAAGAACTGAAGCCCAGAACAGGGGGCTTGTAAACTTAAGCCCAGAACAGCGGGCTTGTGTACATTGAAAGAACTTAAGCCCAGAACGGGGCTTGTACATTGAAATGATGGGCGGCCCAGTCATATACGAGTACATCGCGGTCCTCGGCCTTGGGGTACTCGTCAAACATCTGTACGATGGTAGATAAGGGTCTTCCCCGGCATCGATGGTACAGGTAAAACAAGCAATATTGTCCGCACACGCTACTGGTCAGGCTTTGCAACGTTTGACTGTTCCAACATTGATAAAATCTGAATCATTGTGATTTGAAAGGAAAAAACTGTGGGTGTTTTATTCCAGCAGGAAACAACAAGCTGAGCTATTCTCACGAAATGGAGAACATGACGATCATGAATTGGCGATCATGAATATTACTGGGCATGCAGTCATACCACAAAGTCCACCAGGCATGAAACTACTGGGGAATAGAACAACGTAAGTTCTTCAACGGAAAATAAATATCAACTATACATTTATACACAAACAGAACGAAAATGAGATTACAGCCATAAAATTGCAAACAGCGCGACAATATCACGGAAGCAGTAGAGAAAACATAAATTGAACCAACTTTCACCCGGATGTAGAGGTCATTTGGGGAGGATTTGAGGAGGAGAGATCAAGTGCACTATAGTTCCGGCAGAATGACCAAAAAGCTACCTCCAACACAGGAGAGTTCCAATTGTTGCAGGGAATGTATTCCTCCGCGGTGATGCGGTCGCGGAAAAAAGCTTCCGCGGAGAAAAAGTAGTCCCTAGATAAAATGGTCCGATTGGGTCGAGTGAGGTATCAAAGTGAAGCATTCGTGAAGGGGCATCTGATGGGCTGGGTGTGGGGTTGAAATATCGGCATTCTGCGCATGCGCGGTGGCCCAAGGGTATGAAAATAGCCGTTTTGGAGCTAGGGGAGTCCCTAATGGTCCAATGGGGTCGAGTGAGGTATCAAAGTGAAGCATTCGTGAAGGGGCATCTGATGGGCTGGGTATGGGGTTGCAATATCGGCATTCTGTGCATGGGCGATGGCCCAAGGGTATGAAAATAGACGTTTTGGAGCTAGGGGAGTCCCTAATGGTCCAATGGGGTCGAGTGAGGTATCAAAGTGAAGCATTCGTGAAGGGGCATCTGATGGGCTGGGTGTGGGGTTGAAATATCGGCATGCGCGGTGGCCAAAGGGTATGAAAATAGCCGTTTTGGAGCTAGGGGAGCCCCTAATGGGCCGATGGAGTCGTATGAGGTATCAATGTGAAGCCTAGGTGAAGGGGCATCCAGTCATGGGTGGTTGCATGTAAAATTTTCCTGAAAAAAAACGGAACACGGACTTTATCGAAAAATCCGGGAAAATGCCTATATGGGGTATGGGGGGTATATAGGTCGCCGGGCTTAACGGGGCTCGCCTATCAATAGAGTTATCTCCCCCTAGTTCCAGGGTGGGTGTATGTAAAAATTTTCCTGAAAAATACGGAACACGGACTTTATCCTAAATTACGGGAAAATGCCTATATGGGGTATGGGGGGTATAGGACCATCCTGGGAAACCTACTTCTCGACATTTGCGGTATAGGTTGTGGGGTCTCGTTTTCTTAGTCTCGTCAAGACAAACATGATAGGAAGTGTCGCGGCACGAAACGGTGAAATTTTTGAAAAAGTATCATACAGCCCATATAGACCCATACTGGGGGTGTAGGACCAATGTTTGTCCCACTGGGAAACCTACTTCTATACATTTGCGGTATGGTTGTGGGGTCTCGTTTTCTTAGTCTCGTCAAGACAAACATGATAGGAAGTGTCCCGGAGCGAATCGGTGAAATTTTTGAAAAAGTACCATACAGCCCATATAGACCCATATAGTCCCATACTGGGGGTATAGGACCAATGTTTGTCCCCTGGGAAACCTACTTCTATACATTTGCGATATGGTTGTTTGGATTTGTTTTTCACGTCTCGTCAAGACAAACATGATAGGAAGTGTCCCGGATCGAAACGGTGAAATTTTCAGTCACCGAGGCCTGGGTAGGCCCATAGGCCTATACTGCATGGCTATGGGTGTATAGGTCCATACGGGGTGGACGTTTTGGAGTCTAGGTGGGCCACTAATGGTCCGATGGGGTCGAGTGAGGTCTTATTTTGAAGCTCTCATGCAGGAGCACTTGACTACACTAATGGTTCGTACGTTGTCAATATTCTGCGCATGCGCAGCCTGGCCGTAGTATAGAAAGCAGACATTTTTGGGTGTGTTTGGGTTAGAGATGGGATATTCACGGTTCGAATGGGTCGTGTGAGGTATCAAAGTGAAGCATTCGTGAAGGGGCATCTGATGGGCTGGGTGTGGGGTTGAAATATCGGCATTCTGCGCATGCGCGGTGGCCCAAGGGTATGGAAATAGACGTTTTGTCGAGACTCATTGACCTTTGACCTCGGCCAAACCACTTTTAATCGGAATGGGTGCAAGGTTGGTCAAAGGTCAACCGGTACACTACCCAATGTAGGTTCTACTGAAATGGACTTGACCTTTGACCTCAGAAATTTGCATATGACGTCACTTCCGGTTGGGGTGAATGAGGCGTGACCTTTGGACATGTCTAGACTTGTCTGTGTTTGTCATGTACTGGGGTTTTTCCCCCACAATGGCGGCTAATCCGCCATGTTGGAACATGGCGGCTAATGGTGGCTAATCCGCCATGTTGGAACATGGCGGCTAATGGCGGCTAATCCGCCATGTTGGCATCCGGGGTGTTCCCCGGCCCGGCCCGCCCCGGCCGCAGCGCGCGCGCGGGTTATCTGGAAGTGCGCGGTATCACCGGCAGTGGGCGGATGCATGTCGGGTCAAAAGGTCAAAGGTCACATCCAGGTCAAAAGGATAATAAACTTAATCTATACGTGTTGGACGAGTCTTCACTCACCGTCTTCCTTTACACGCACCTCAATGAAATGCCCGCTCCAAACCTAGACCAAAACACGTACTTGGTCTGTGGGCAGATTACATTGGCTCTCTATTTTACTATAGTGCTCTTGCATTCTAGCATTGATGGGTTACATTTTGGCCCCATCCTACACCACTGATTTCAGTTTGACTGAATCTCCACATTGGGCATTTATGCATTATGAATAAAACACACAAGACAGGGTTTTTTTTGGTGAGATCTCATTTTGTTTTTTATTCAGTAACAACAACAACGTGAGAACAACCACGTGAAAACTGAAGCCCAGAACAAGGGGCTTGTACATTGAAAGAACTGAAGCCCAGAACAGGGGGCTTGTAAACTGAAGCCCAGAACAGGGGGACTTGTAAACTGAAGCCCAGAACAGCGGGCTTGTGTACATTGAAAGAACTTAAGCCCAGAACGGGGCTTGTACATTGAAATGATGGGCGGCCCAGTCATATACGAGTACATCGCGGTCCTCGGGCTTGGGGTACTCGTCAAACATCTGTACGATGGTAGATAAGGGTCTTCCCCGGCATCGATGGTACAGGTAAAACAAGCAATATTGTCCGCACACGCTACTGGTCAGGCTTTGCAACGTTTGACTGTTCCAACAACACGTCTCTGTACCTTGATCCATGAAGTCTGTTAAATCGGGATGGAGGGGTGGCAGGCCGTACGGGTCAAAGTATTCCCCCTGCTGTTCTGTCAAGTACACGGCCACCCAATGTTCACCGGGCCGATCCATCGGGTCCGTGTTGAGAACGTAAGCAGCAGGATACATACGGTCTAATGGGAACACATCTCGGGCGAACACCCCTTGAAAGACCATACGTGTCTCTGGGTCATTCTCCAGCACGGTGGTTATCTGGTCTGTATCCATGTTAGGTGGAGAAGTCACACAGCACGTTGCGCGCCTTGTCCACTTGAATGATGTTGTCAAACTCGGCGTAGCAGATCACATTGACGGTGCTCCGGAGGGCTCGTTGAAAGTGGATTTCCAACCGTAAATTGCCTTGCTTGGCCAGGGCCAGCTGATGGTCGTTCTCTAAGGTGGGGGTCAAATCGAAACAGAACAACGTGTATCCGTTCCCGTAGTCCTCCCGACTGATGAAATTCCCTTCGTCCTGGTTGATTTGACCGGTGGCTGTAAACAGGCTCTGATAGGCTGGAATGAAATTCGCGCGCCCAAAGTTCGGTGTTAAGGCCGTGGCTGGCACCTGTTGTCCATCCACATGCAGGGCCACAAAATTGATGCCGAAATGTTTTAAGTCAAACGGATTCTCTGGGTAGGCTCCACTGAAACTGGTATTTTCCACACAGGCCAAGATCAATCGCTTGGGTAGTTCCCCCAAGAACAGGTTGTCTTTGTTGGCGCTCATATTTCCAGCAGACACAGAGAACACTTTGGTTTGTACACGTCGGATAGGGCACTGGGCTGGTTTTGTTTCCAAGGCTTTCATGTGTCCCAATTGAACGGCTGGATTCGGTTTCACTTTTTGGACATACAGGACTGCGTCTTCGATGACAATCTTATAGTCAGCTGCATGCGCCTCTACGTTAGTGGCCATCAAGGCGAAGGTCGGAGGCGCCCGTATCAGTCGGATTTTGATGGGGATCTTGTTCAAGAGGTATCGGTCTTGCATGAACATGTCTGCGTGCAGTCGACCTATGAGATCCACCGCGACGCCGTTCGCGGTCAAAGCCTTCCGTTTGCTATATCCCGTATTGTCGTTCTCTGCGCCCATGTGCTCGGCGTTGTCCTGGTAGAATAAAGCGGCTGTCAGTTGAGATTTTTTAGCTCTCTCGCCCATGCGACAACAGCGTCTCGATGTAGGCTCGATAGGGGTACGTGTTGGTCGAGTCACTGATGAGTTTGTCGCTGAGAAAAATATCCACCTGTTGAAACATCGAGTGCAGCCAGAGATTCGTCGGGCCCACCGTTGCTTGGTCGGCGATTCTGGTGCCATCTCCATTGACGATCTTGGCTTTCACATACAAGTATGTATGGGCTAAATCCACATAGGCCGTATCCGCATTACTGATGGTGAACTCGATGGGCCTTGTTGCGTTGATGCTGGACAGCGGGAGATGCTCCACCCATAATCCTTGTTCGGCACTGGTCTGTGTGGGCGGGACGGTCCACAAATCAAATTCACTGTTGGTGGAGGGGCAGGACTCGGCGTGGATCAAGGACATGTTTTAAGAAAAGATATCCCGGGTCTTCGATGTGCGTCGTCGCTGGGTCGGTCGTCGACTGGTGCGTGGTCTCGGTGGGGCAGGTCTTTTATTCCCTACGGTGCGTTGTGCTTTGGCCACCAAGACGCCTCCCGCTTCTTTGGCCCGCCGTTTCAAGGCTTCTTTGGGTGCCGTACCCCCCAAGACATCACCGGCCACTTGCAGTCCACTGCGTACCGCTTGTTTGCCGATTGCTTTCACCCCACGCGTCACCAAGGGCAGGAACGTTTTGACGATGCTCCCGAGTATGTTCCCCAGTCCATGTCCACGTTGCATGCGTGCACCACTAAAAACCGGAAAGCCACCCCGGCCTGTTGGGCATAATAGTCCATATAGCTGCGTGCATCGCACTCGTAAGGCACCTTCATTATGCAAAGTGGGGAGCACGTGCTTGTCGAAAATGAAGTGTCAGCACCACTTTCCCGCGTTCGAATGCCACCGGTCGTCCCGTGTCATCTCTTATATCCACCGTGATCGTGTTGATGTGGGTTTGTCGTACAGGCAGGTAGAGCATGTGGGTGAAACTGTGGGTGACTTGATCTCCATACAACTTTTTAATGGGCACCACCCGTAACAGAGGTGTGTTGATATCGCCCACGATGTGGTTGTCCACCACGTCCGAGTAGACGTAGAGTCCGTACATACCCGACTTCATATCCATCGGGATCTCGCCTTGGTGGGCGGTGGGACCAGCGAACGTCCGTAGATCGAAACCAAGCATTTGCTGTAGGATAGGACTCAGTACGACACTCGCGTTGGCGGTGACGATAAGCTCTGCCTTGTCGTTGTGTGCGTTGTAATCGAAGTTCACGTGATTCTTGAAGGGATAGGCTTTGATGGGTTTTGATGTATTCGTGACCTCCCGTAGAGCCTTATAATGCAACAGTCTTGACAGCCCACCCATGAACTCCTTGGGAGTATCGTATTGGCCTTCGGGGAGGGTGAGTCGGGTGTCTTTTCCTTCGTAGGTCACCTCGTACCACACTTCATTGGCTCGCACGTTGTACCACGAGTAAGGGTATTGGATATTCACGAGGCCACATTCCCATCGTCCAGGTAAATGTAACGGTTGCGGTAACTGGGTCACGTACTTGGCCACGGTGTTGTCAGGAAACACATCCAGCGAACTGTTACTGGGTAGGGTGAGGTAAAACATGGCGACTGAGCTGTCCTGCTGCTGCTGTTGGTTTTAATAGGTGTTCCAGGCCTTGGGCGGTTGTGTCCGGCGTCGTGTTCGTCGCGTTGACTTGCTACGTGTCACGGCTCTGGAGATGTGGGGTGTCCTGATCAAGGGTGGTTTTTTAAAGGTTTGAAAAGAAGGTGCCCGTTGTGGTGGTGGAGTTTTGGGGGGTGACTCCGGTTCTCAGTCGGATTCCCAAGAAGGTAGTGGGCCACTCGGCGATTGCTGTGTTCGCTGCATAAAGGCCCAGCGGTGGGGGTTCCCCATCAATTCCTGTGGTACATGCATGTCTTTCAAACCATGAGCGAAGACCTCCCATCCTCGAGGATCCGTGTGCGATCTGCGTTTACGCATCAGGTCATTCACTAAATCCGTCATGTGGGTGCCGGGGACCACCTGATTCTGTACCAGGAGTTCGCCTTTATCATTCCAAGTCATGTTAGGATTCTGTTTCATCCGTTGTAATACCAGGCCAGCTTGTTTCTTGAACGAGGCAGGTACACTCTTCAGCACTTCGTCTTCCACCCACTGTGGGGCTGTGGGTGCTACCCCTGGTAATGGCGGCTGTTGGAGCGGTGCTGAGGTCGGCGGTGTGTCACGTGGTGGTGGTGGTGGTGGTGGTGGTAGAGAGGGTTTTGTATTGGTCCATGAACGTCATGTACCGTTGAAGCGTCTCATTGTACCGTTGTACTTTCTCACTGTCGCTGAACCCCGGTCTCTGTAAGATCTGTTGCATCTCTCCATCGAGGGTGTTTATGGTCTTCACCGTAGGTGGGACAGGGTAGGGCGATTGGAGGTTTTGAAGGAATCGTGGTTCGACGAGGACCATTTTTTTCGTGTGGTTCATTGTCGGCCGAAGAGTCCACCCAATACTGGACCCAACACGGAAGCGGCCAACGGTGCTAAGATGGCCCCGAGAAAGCCGCCTTTCTGTAACACCTTTTTCTTTTGTGTTTGTGGGACCCGCTTCTGGACTAGGGTTCGGAGACCTGTCTTATGCTCGGCCAACTTGGTCTTCTGAGCCGGAGTCAGTGGTACGTTGCCTTTTAACAGGTTGTACCCGATCTCGCACAGACAGCGTACAAGGTCAGGGTCCGCACCGCGTACAATGGTTCGGACTAACTCGGGTGGGGCCGTCTTCAATACACGGAGCGTGGGAGCGTGCTTCCGTACTCGCGCAGACATCATGTACAACTAATGCTAGAACCCACAACTCTGCTCTTTTTATCCACCTCAGAGAACAGAGACAAAGTCAACCCTGCTGTGGTATTCATTCTTTTTATTATCTCCATCATCAAACACACACTCCAGCTGGGGGGGCCACTGTGGGTGTGTTTACATTATTTTTGCATGTACACGTGGTGGGTCTCTCCGGGAAAGATGCCGGTCCGTAGTCGAAGGTGGTCGGGGGTGGCTTGCTTGAGGTCGAAGAGCATATACCCGTGCTGAGGGGTTGTGGCATCTTTAAAGGCTTCCAACGCAAACGGTGTGCGGCCGGGATATATCTGTCTCGCCAGGTGCAGCAGTTGAGTGGTATCTCTCGGGTTTTTGAAGACCACCAGGTAGTGGGCATTTAAGCTGATGTTCCGATGTTCTTTGTTTTTACTGAACAGATTCTGCACAATGTAGATGATGCTGAGCCGTCGATGGTGGCTGCCTTTGGTAAAGAGTTGGGTGACCCGCGCATCCGTCTCCGCCATGAGATCGTCCAGAACCACCAAGGTGTCGGGTTCCAAATCGGCCAGGTTAGGTAGGCCTTCCACGAACGTGATGTGGGGCATTGCTGCATACGCTGCCTGCCATTCTCCGTAACACCACACCACTCGGGCAATGGGTGGGGTGATCATACGGTCGGCGTGTTGAAGAAGCCTCCGGACGAAGTGCGTTTTGCCGCAGCCCGTCGGTCCTGCGATGAGACACGTGAAGGGATGCTGCCACCGAGGGTCCATGGTTCGAGGTGTATCCGTTGTCGTGGTAACCCGCTCTTGTAAATTTCGTACGAGTGAACTGGAGTGGTGGTGGGTACAACGTCGGTCGTCGTTGTCTGTTCACTGCGAGTGATGATGGTGGTGGTGGGTACAACGTGAGTCGTCGTTGTCTGTTCAGTGTGAGGGATGAAATCCGGTGGGTTTTCAGACGTACTGGGTGTACTTGGTGTAGATGTTGAGCTTGGTGTGGAGCTCGACGTGGCTTGTACACGAGAGGTGGTGGTGACTGGGCTCGATACGGGGTTGACTGGTGCTATCTGTAGACTGGTTTCACTGATGGCTGGTGTTCTCAGTTGGTTAAGTAGCGTGCTGACATAGGCTACGTCGTAAAACACACCTCCGTACAACACACTCAGCAGGGTTAGCACTATCACCACAAAGCCCACTTGCGCTTTGCGTGTTTTGGGAGACGCTGTGTTCAGAGGCAGCTGCTGTTTGTCCATAGCACTGTGGTCGGACGTGGAATGAAGGATGACGGTAGTGGTGTCTGGCTTTATAGTCGTTTCTCCTGGTTGGCAGCGACCCAGGAATTGAAGGAACTGGGCCAGCCTTGCCATTTGACGAAATGAAACAGTTTGCCACGTCGACGTTCCGTTTTCAAAATCTGCTCCACCGTGTAGTAGTCTTGCTGTGTTTTTACGACAGGCTGTAATTCCGTCTCGTAAAACGTCCCTAGCAACGGTTCCCCTTGAAGATCTTCCAGTTCATAGACTCGCTGCTGTCGGGGTAGGCGCCGTTTAATCAGGAAGTGCTCATCGCTCCAGTTGGGCAAGTAACTCTTCTCGAACTTGCCCTTGACTTTACTGATCCGTACAGGGTCCCCGACCTTGTACACCGCCTTCGGCGTTCGCTGCGATGGCCTGGGGTACAAGACACGCCGGACTTGGGCTTCATTGCGTTGGGTCACGGTAATGGGGCTCTCTCTATACTCCGATGATAGGCTCGATTGTAACCACTCACAAGTTTCGGGAGAACATCGATGTACCGCCTTGTATTCTTATAGGTGAAATATTTATACATACGGCCTTTGAATGTCCTGTTGAACCTTTCCACCATGGAAGCCTTGGTCTCGTTGTACGTATGGAAGAAAACACCTTCTGGGCTTTCAGAAACTGTTGGAACGGTCTGTTGAGGAATTCCGTGCCTTCGTCGGTTTGCAAATACAAAGGTTTGCGCCCGGTCTTGAAGATATCTTTGAACGCCGCTATGAGATTCGCCCCCGTTTTCGTCCGGATGGGTACCACCCACGCATACTTCGATAGGATATCAATGCACGTCAAGATATACCCATTCCCATCGTTGTGTTTGGCAAAGGCGCTCATATCGACCAAATCCGCTTGCCACTGGGCATCTATTCCTCCCACGATGACCCGGTTCCGTAGAAAATGGCGACGGACAGCTCGATGTAAGGTATAGGTGTCTTGTTTTCTTAACCAATCTCGCACTTGGGCACGTTGTATCCCCTGGGGTTTGGCCGCTCGATAGAGAGCCGACAATGCACTATAGGCCGCCGGACTGTCGGGACTGTAGTATAAGTTATCCAACACCTTCTCCCAGCGCTTCATGGTGACAAATGATGATGGACCCTGGCTCTATCGTTTATTTATAACGGGTATATCTTGGGCCGGAGTTTCTTTCTGATTTTCTTCGTTGGCTTCCACAGTGTCCATGGTAAATGACCAGTCCAACTCGTCTGATGACCGCTTGATAAGCACTTGATCCACATCTACCACGGCATCTTCCAATGCAGACCATAGATCAGGGTGAAGGGTAAAATGCACTGTACCCCCACCTAGCCGAGCCAATTGAGCAAAGAAAGGGCCGCGTCGGATGTACACATCGTGACACAAGTGGATGAAGGTCGCCGTCCAGTTCACCAGACAACACCCGTTTGAATTTGGTCCAGCCCTCTCGGGACAGACGAATGTGAGCCGGGCACGGTTGTGTAGGGTCCGCATCACATATGTCTCCCACCTCCTCCATGATATCGACCTTATCCGCATACACGTGCAGGAACACCTCGGGGGTTAAGCTGAGATACGCCAGTATTATATGCTCCGTCATGGTCAGTACGTGAATGGTACCAGATTTGACTGTCTCTCGTATTTATAGGGAGAACCCCGTGAGATCAAAGGATCAGGTGGTCATGTCACTGGGCTGACTGAGTCTAGCCGGGTAATCAATGGCATCGTCGTCTGGTTCATGGCTAGACAGTTGTTCATTGGGTTCTTCCGCTGCTTCTCTCAGGGCACGAGCCCACTCCAACTCGTCTGATGACCGCTCGTCCGGTGTAAACAGCTGGTCCACGATAGGCACCACTTTCTCCAAGGCTGTCCACAGATCGGGGTCTAGGGTGAAGCTTCGCGTAGGGTCTTGGTAGCGGCCCAGGCGTGGGAAGAAGGGTCCACGGTATACGTAGATGGCATTGTCTATGTGGATGAGGTGTCCGTCGAGCTCGCCGCTCAACACCCGTTTAAATTTTGTCCAGCCGTCACGGTGTAGCGTAACCGTATTCGATACGGTCTTAGCGGGCGACCAGCAAACATCTCCACGGTCTTCCACGAGGGTGACTTTATCTTCATAGACGTGTAACCCCACCCGGGGTGTAAGGGGAAGGATGGCTCGTAGGACTGGTGACATGCTTGATCCAATGACGAACGGTGAATGACACACACTCTGTCTGACCCTCGTATTTATAGTCAGGTGCCACTGTCAATGCCACAGCGCCAGGGCACAGACCATGACTAGGGCAACCAGCCGTCGCTGGTTCCGGCGTGAGCGCTCGTGGTCCATAGCCCGAGCATCAAGGATGGCTGTCATAGTCCAGTAGTGGTGAGTGATGGCACACCTCTCCA
Organism: Hanleya hanleyi; assembly: GCA_036873755.1. NCBI lineage: Eukaryota > Metazoa > Mollusca > Polyplacophora > Lepidopleurida > Hanleyidae > Hanleya > Hanleya hanleyi. The sequence goes on from JAVTVY010011950.1 coordinate 26,889, forward strand.
TCGAGTGCACTCTGTGGAGGACCGCTTCTGTGAACTTGTTCAGGATCTGGCGTCGCCCCTCGTTGTCGTCGCCATCTGCAAACATGGACCGGACCACTGCTCGGTAACCCGTGAGTGAATTAACCACGGTGGCATGCTGTAAAATGCGAGTCGCATAGGGCTGGATCTCCGGCATGGCTCTGCAACCCTAGAAATGAAGGTGTGAGATCCAGAGGGACGTGTTTTATAGACCATGTCACACATGCGCGCCTAGATGTAGCTCTACGGGTGTAGTCCGTGATACGTACTATTCTGATGGGTTAGTCCAAAAAAGAGAGCAACAACAACACAGATTACAGATCAATCCTTTTATTATGCGTGAATAACCTGTGAACATCATAGGAATGCATGTACTGACCTGTCTGTGGCGTTCACCTTCGTGTCTTTTCGGGTACGTCCGTGTCTTTTCGGTAAAGTCCGTGTCTTTTCGGTAAAGTCCGTGTCTTTTCGGATCGGTGACGTCCGTGTCTATCATCCGGGCACTTCGCGTCTGCGCCTGCATTGGGGTATGTATGAGGGTCTTCATGCGCGCGCGCGCAATGCGGCTCAGTCGTACACCAGTACACCAGTCTTGATCCTCGACTTGGGGTAGAGTGTGCTAAAAATAGATTACCAGCTAGCGTGCTATAAAAGGGAAGCGGCCTTGCCGTTTCATCAGACACTCTGTCAACCACCAAGATGTTCACTTGCACAACTTGGCAGAAGCAGTGTACTCGTCTAGATAATTTACGACGCCACGAGGCCTCCACCCACAACGATGCACGGTATACTTGTATAACCTGCGCAGGGTCATTTAATCGGGAGGATCAGTTACTGCGCCACGAACGTTCAATTCATGGGCCACCCAAGCGTCCATGCGAGGATTGTGGTCAACTCTTCAAACGACGCAGTCAGTTGCTGCGACACCAACGGTTGATTCATGCCCCGGTACCATGGCATGAGCGACAACTTCCTACTGAAGAGGAGCCGCGGAAGGTCAGACCCAGTGAAGATAAGCCCGGGGAGACGAACGCCACTGGTGATGCGATGAAGGAGAGCCCGCCTATACCCACAGTTCAGAAGAGCCTGGATATCCAGCCGGACCCCAGCGTTACGGTTTCGAGTCATACGCCTGACAACATCGAACATTTTCTGGGCGATTCCACCAAGATGTTCACTTGCACAAATTGCCAGAAGCAGTTTACTCGTCTAGATAATTTACGACGCCACGAGGCCTCCACCCACAACGATGCACGGTATACTTGTATAACCTGCGCACGGTCATTTAATCGGGAGGATCAGTTACTGCGCCACGAACGTTCAATTCATGGGCCACCCAAGCGTCCATGCGAGGATTGTGGTCAACTCTTCAAACGACGCAGTCAGTTGCTGCGACACCAACGGTTGATTCATGCCCCGGTACCATGGCATGAGCGACAACTTCCTACTGAAGAGGAGCCGCGGAAGGTCAGACCCAGTGAAGATAAGCCCGGGGAGACGAACGCCACTGGTGATGCGGTGAAGGAGAGCCCGCCTATACCCACAGTTCAGAAAAGCCTGGATATCCAGCCGGACCCCAGCGTTACGGTTTCGAGTCATACGCCTGACAACATCGAACATTTTCTGCGCGATCTCTTACAGGACAACCATCCAGTGAGTGACATCGATCGGCGCCATTGGTCCATGACACGGCACTGTTTCCACCCTCATGGCCCTATTCAAGATATTTACAATTTTCCACTGACCAACCGCACCCGTCTACGCAGCTACGTGGAAGCCATCTTCAAAGATCAAACTACGGCCTTCAAATTGAATGTCGCTTTCGGGTACATCTTACGTCACAAAAAGACGGGCCAGTTACGGTATTATTATCCCGGCAATAATATCTATGTGTCTGACCAGCCGTTCACCATTATTAACCGGAGGTCACTAGAGACGATGCTGGAGATACTGGACACCGTGGATGCCTTGAGATGGGCACATCGTCAACGCCCCAACATACAATGGGTGGTAGAGAGGGTAACCAATGTCACGTTTTTCCTTACCAAGCTGACCGACCACCGCCATCGGTTGAATGCGTCACCCGCGCACTGATGAATACCATAACATGCCGCACATACTCTCTATGTCTACATGCTGATCGTTGAATTGAGCTCAGTAAACACTTGTACCTAATGTGACGGTGCGTTAAATAATAAAACATGGTGTTTGATATTTCAATTTGTTTTGCTGTGAACATACTAAACATACCCAGGGCGGCTCCCCCAGCCTGGATGATGTAACATTGGGGATAATAAACTATATAAACATTGCTGAACTTGTTGTTATTCACGACAACCGCTATCCGATTGTATAATACAGAATAAATAATGTATACGACTTCATCGGACCCATAGTGACCCCTGTCGGCGCCAAAATGTCTATTTCCATACCCTTTGGCCACTGCGCATGCGCAGAATGCCGATATTTCAACCCCACACCCAGCCCATCAGATGCCCCTTCACGAATGCTTCACTTTGATACCTCACTCGACCCCATTGGACCATTAGGGACCCCCCCCCTAGCTCCAAAAGTCTATTTTCACACCCTTGGGCCACCGCGCATGCGCAGAATGCCGATATTGCAACCCCACACCCAGCCCATCAGATGCCCCTTCACGAATGCTTCACTTTGATACCTCACTCGACCCCATTGGACCATTAGGGACTCCCCTAGCTCCAAAACGGCTATTTTCATACCCTTGGGCCACCGCGCATGCGCAGAATGCCGATATTTCAACCCCACACCCAGCCCATCAGATGCCCCTTCACGAATGCTTCACTTTGATACCTCACTCGACCCCATCGGACCATTTTATCTAGGGACTACTTTTTCTCCGCGGAAGCTTTTTTCCGCGACCGCATCACCGCCAGGACCGCATCACCGCGGAGGAATACATTCCCTGCAACAATTGGAACTCTCCTGTGTTGGAGGTAGCTTTTTGGTCATTCTGCCGGAACTATAGTGCACTTGACCTCTCCTCCTCAAATCCTCCCCAAATGACCTCTACATCCGGGTGAAAGTTGGTTCAATTTATGTTTTCTCTACTACTCACGGACATGTCGCCTTGATTACAGCAAAGATACTTGTCATTGAAAGACCTTCAATAAGGTCCAATTACAGATAAAAAAAAATAACAGAATTATTATCAGTATTGGAAAGGACGACTAGATAAACATCTCAGCATCTCCACACACAACACAGTCAAGTAAAAAGTCTCGATCCAGGACAGTATCTAATAATCATGACATCCAATGGCGCACAGAAGAAACATCAAGTTGCTGGCAAGGCCCGGGTAATCACACAAGATAAGACTGTCGCGTATAAAATCTTGACATCACCCCAGCTCCTCTGCCACAACAAGCATTCGTAGCGCGCCACAACAGTCGCTGGTGTAAACCAAAGTCAGTTCAGCTTCATTTTCATATCAAAAGAAACACCAAAAAGGCAGGTGAGAAAAAATAAAAAATAAATCGGGGCGGGTGGAAAAATCGGGGCGGGCGGTGATGGGAAACAAGGCATTTTTTAATGGTGCCTTAGGCCTATTACCGCATGGTATCCTAAGAACAGCCAATCGACTTGTTTTTTTGCTCGGATGGCTCAACATGTACGTTTTTCCATGTGTTCTTCTTTTGGTTGGAGCGGTCGTGGTGTCCGTTTCAAATTAGGGGAGACAACTCCGTATAAAGAAGAAACAATGAACAAAATATGACTCAAATTTATTATTTTACACATGTAAAACGTTGATCGGTACTGAATAGTTTTACTGAAACACTTCTTATATCTATTTTCTGTGGAAATGCATCACATGTTCTAAAATAAATCCGGACTCACATTTACGGGAATTACAAATCGTTTTATATTGATACCACGCACCTCTCCCGCGGACACTGAGTTTTGGTCTATAAGTACTGTGACAGAAAACATCGCTATATCGCTTATAGATGGCGATGAGAATATTGTTACATTTTTGACGCCTTATTCCTTATTTCTGAATAAGGTAAAACATTCCATCAAGGGAAGGCCTGACCAATCTAGTCATTTCTTTTTATCGGTCAGACTCTCCATTCAACATTTAATAATTTCCTTTGTGAGCCTTAAACCGCTTAAAACAGAATTATTCTGCATTAAATCCTGTACACTATCTAACATTGTCATCTGGATCCAATAAATTCTACGTATTCAAAGACAAAAAACCCCATAAAATCAGCGTTCTAACACGAACATATTTCTAAGAACCAATCATGACTCAGCACGCGCTCTTTCAGAAGGAAGTCGTCCGTCGGTGCACATACAGCACTGTATGGTTAATATAGGCCTACATGGAGGAGAAAAACGATTGGAGTGAGTGAGTCAATTTTGAACTGGCAATGAGCCACAAAAGTTGAAATGATCCAAAGGCTGTCCAACCAGACTCCAGCTTTTCGGTTCAGTTTATTTTGGCTCACTTGATCCATCAGTGTGCAAGTACATTTGTGTTTGGCTGAGCCATAGACAACAGAAAAATAATGCAAAATGCCTTGAGACGTTTTGAATTGGTATAGCTGACTGGGTCACTGAGTCGGAATTAAAAACCTGTTTGGTTCAATAAGCTACACTGTACCTGATATTTGCAGAGTTCAGTTGACTCGAAATAGGATCAAAATATGTTAGTAATTCAAATTAACACTGATTTTTTATTCCTGGCTCCTCAGTGGATCAGTGGCCATAGTCAAGCTTTCTTTGAAATGGAAAATTATTTTAATATTAAATGAAACTTGAAAAGCTATATTATTTTTTCATTATATTAAATTTCAGATGTTGGTTAGGAAGACGAGTGTAATTTTCATATAAATTTTAATACACGGCATATTCTGTTACACATAGAACATACGTTTGACACCGCTTTGTGAATTTGCTATCCATTTGGTTTGCTGTCCAGTATGAATCTAATTGTTAACTGCACAAAGTCAACCTTTATCTTTCTGTATTTATTTTGAATATGGAGTGAACGTGGTATAGCTTAGTTAACCCTCCTGTGTTATGCGTCTCCCCCCCCCCCCTCCCCCTCCCCCCAATTAGAGGGAGTGTATAGCAATCGCTTTTGACGTGTGTCCCTCTGTTCAGACAAGCATGCCCGGAATATTACTCAGTTATTTATTCGCATACATCATGAGATCCGTTTGAATCAGAATAAACTTTTATACTTTTCAATTCCATAGCTAGGGCCTATAGGTCCTACCCTAGTACCAAATGTAATTGAAGATAATGGTCCATAATTAACGATTTTCGATCTAGAGTTCACTTGAAAACAGTTCATTTTCTGAGATATCACACCTATATTGTCTCAAATCATCTTCAGTTCATAATATGTTCATGTATTTGATCACCAACAGTTCAATTTAATATTCAATGTTCTTATCTTCTTACTGTCCAAAATATTAGAATCTGAACTCAAATTTAACATTAACTCGAAACTGCAACGGTCTGGTGGTCTTAGCCTGAACTGGAAGGATGAACTCGAGGTAACCGTAATCGGGTCTTCAGTTGGAGAATCCCCTCCTTGGAACTAATCATCAGTTCCAGCGAGACGGAATCACGGTTTGGGACGGTAGTTTAAAAGTTTGGAGCGCTCGTTATTGAAATTTTATTCTACATCTTTTTTGCTCGAATGGCTCACAAATTTATACGTTTTTATATGTGTTCTTCTGTTGGTTTAAGCGGTCGTGGCGTCCGTTTTAAATTAGGGGAGACAACTCCGCATAAAGAAGAAACAATGAGCAAAATATGACTCAAATTCTATAGTTTACACATGTAAAACGTCGGTCCGTACTGAATAGTTTTACTGAAAGACTTCCAATACCTATTTTCTGTGGAAATGCATCAGATATTTTAAAATAAATCCGGCCTGACATTTAAGGGAATTACAAATCGTTGTATGTTGATAGCACGCACCTCACCCGCGGACCCAGAGTTTGTGTTTATAAATACTGTAACATTACACATCGTTATCTTTTATATATTTTCCTACATTTTTGACACCTTATTTCTGAATAAGGTAAAACATAAAATAAGCTTTCTAACTCGATGATATTTCTAAGAACCAATCACAACTCGACACGCGCTGATCTAGAAGCAAGTGGTCCGTCAGTACACATTACAGCAATGTATGGTTAATAGGCATATATTGGGGGGGGGGGGAAACCGACTGAAGTGAGTGAGCCAATTTTGAACTGGCAATGAGCCACGAAAGTTAAAATGATCCAAAGGCTATCAGTGTGATTCGAATTTGAGTCATCTGTCCAACTAGACCCCAACTTTTCGGTTCAGTTTATTTTGGCTCCATCAGTGTGCAAATACATTTGTGTTTGGCTGAGCCATAGACAACAGAAAAATACTGCAATATACCAAAACGTTTTGAATTGGTAATGACTGGATCACTGAGCCATGACTGAGTCGGAATTAAAAACATGTTTGGCTCATTAAGCTACATTGTACCTGATATTTGCAGAGTTCAGTTGACTCGAAATAGGATCAAAATATGTTAGTAATTCAAATTAACAATGATTTTTTATTCCTGGCTCCTCAGCGGCCATAGTCAAGCTTTCTTTGAAATGGAAAATTATTTTAATATTAAATGAAACTTGAAAAGCTGTATTATTTTTTCATTATATTAAATTTCTGATGTTGGATAGGTAGACTAGTGTAATTTTCATATAAATTTTAATACACGGCATATTCTGTTACACCTAGAACATACGTTTGACACCGCTTTGTGATTACTATCCAATTAATTTGCTGTCCAGTCTGAATCTAAATGTTAACTGCACAAGGTCAACCTTTATCTTTCTTTATTTATTTTGAATATGGAGTGAACGTGGTATAGCTTACTTAACCCTTCTGTTTCTTCCCCCGAATCAGCGGGAGTGTATAGCAATCACTTTTTACGTATGTCCCTCTGTTCTGATAAGCTTGTCGGGAATATTACTCAGTTATTTATTCGCATACATCATGAGATCCGTTTGAATCAGATTAAGCTTTTATACTTTTCAATTCCATAGCTAGGGCCTATAGGCCATACCCTAGTACCAAATGTATATGAAAATAATGGTCTATAATTAACAGTTGATCTAGAGTTCACTTGAAAATCGTTCATTTTCTGAGATATCACAATTATATTGTCTCCAATCATCTTCAGTTCAAAATATGTTCTTATGTTTGAGCACCAACAGTGCAATTTAATATTCAATGTTCTTATCTTCTTACTGTCCAAAATATTAGAATGTGAACTCAAATTTAACAGATTAACTCGAAACTGCAACGGTCTGGTGGTCTTAGCCTGAACTGGAAGGACGGGCTCTACTCTGACTCGAGGTAACCGTAATCGGGTCTTCAGTTCGAGAATCCCGTCCTTGGAACTAATCATCAATTCCCGCGTGACGGAATCACGGTTTGGAAGGTAGTCTAAAAGTTTGGAGCGCTCGTTATTGAAATTTTATTCTCTTTGAGCAGATTTTCTACGTTTTATAGCCTAGTTACTGCTGTCAAGTATCAAGTAAAGTATAATATCCTCTGAAATATTGCAGATTTTTCGTTATATAATATCTGGAAATGTCCGTGACGAAATTACAGTGAAAGTCCTTCGTTTCGACTAGTGTTGCTTGTCTTCTTTTTTTTCTGCTTTTTTTTTTGCTGCTTTTTTTGCTGCTTTTTTGATCTGATTATCCTTATATGACATCTCTTAATAACATACTGTACCCAAGATATTTTTCCTCGTGAGAAATGTGGTATTGGGTCATCACAGGGATTTAATCTAGGCTGTGACGGAAACACAAGTGCGCCATTTGACTCTTCTCTTTAAAAACGCTTTATTAATTACACATTTTCTCCAAAATAATATTGCTAGGATGAATTTATGAATTCTTATTATAAAATGAAGACTCTGAACTCTTATTTTGGTCAATGTTTACAGTTCCTGTCAGATACATATCTTTTCAACAGATGTTTTCAAATAGTATACTTCTCAGTAAAATGCTACTTTTTTTCCTTGACAATTTCGAATTTTTCGAGTTGATCTGGGTTTAAAATTGCGGAAAAAATAATTACCGGTCAAAACACAGGTTCTCTATTATTGGCGTGTTCCCTGGGATCATAGGAAGCGAATAGAGAAAACAGCATGCTAATATACGGTCTATGAAAAAATGTGGGGTGAATTAATTTTGTGCGAAAAAGGGAGTTTTTTGGTGACGGGTGCTTTGGCGTGAAAATCATGTAATGTTTACTTGTTCAACGTCATCATCAAATTGTACTGGTCATTCCCGAAGAGCAGATAATCATGCAAACAATAGCTTGGGGGAATTGTTCTCTCCAAAGAGGCGGGTATAACCATTCAGATGACGACATGCTCTTGGTGCTCTTCACACCCTCCACCCTGCATAAATCAGTCATACTTGGCAGCATCCTGCATTTATCCGGGAGCTTTACTGCGCAATTGATACGGCACAGACTCCAAATGCTCAGGTAACACCTGCTGTAGTTGACCAAGACTACAAACAGTTAAGGAGTAATACCTGTATTATGATCCATAATACTTCCATCCTCTCCATCCACTTATTCCAGAAGTGGATATACATCACTGCTACATTCCTATCCCCAAATCACTACAGGGCCCAATACTTCAATAACGACTCGAAATGGGTAAAATTTCCTTTTTCTATGTATCAAAGAGTCATGTGAGTTATCATATATGCATGTTTATGTTACTGCCAAAGGTTTGCTCCCAAGATACTCTGTCCACGTCCAGTAGTTGGCTTGAACGAATAATTTATAGAGCGGTAGAATGACTACAGTCTGGAGAACTATATTGACCGACATTGTCCGTTTTTTTTCAGGTTGCAACTCTGAAGATATCTGTAACCCATCGTAATTACGCTTCTCCTCTGAAAATGAATTTTACAATTGAAATCGAAGTCCATTCCGAGAATACCATCGTTCTTGATGTCTGCCATAACCATCCTTAGTTTGGCATGGTTCAGGTAATATTCAGAGAATACCATCGTTCTTGATGTCTGCCATAACCATCTTTAGTTTGGCATGGTTCAGGTAATATTCCGAGAATACCATCGTTCTTGATGTCTGCCATAACCATCTTTAGTTTGGCATGGTTCAGGTAATATTCCGAGAATACCATCGTTCTTGATGTCTGCCATAACCATCTTTAGTTTGGCACGGTTCAGGTAATATTCCGAGAATACCATCGCTCTTGGTGTCTGCCATAACCATCTTTAGTTTGGCATGGTTCAGGTAATATTCCGAGAATACCATCGTTCTTGCTGTCTGCCATAACCATCTTTAGTTTGGCATGGTTCAGATAATATTCCGAGAATACCATCGTTCTTGATGTCTGCCATAACCATATTTAGTTTGGCGTGGTTCAGGTAATATTCCGAGAATACCAGCGTTCCTGATGTCTGCCATAACCATCTTTAGTTTGGCATGGTTCAGCTAATATTCCGAGAATACCATCGTTTTTGATGTCTGCCATAACCATCTTTAGTTTTGCATGGTTCAGGTAATATTCCGAGAATACCATCGTTCTTGATGTCTGCCATAAACATCTTTAGTTTGGCATGGTTCAGGTAATATTCCGAGAATACCATCGTTATTGCTGTCTGCCATAACCATCTTTAGTTTGGCATGGTTCAGGTAATATTCCGAGAATACCATCGTTCTTGATGTCTGCCATAACCATCTTTAGTTTGGCATGGTTCAGGTAATATTCCGATAATACCATCGTTCTTGACGTCTGCCATAACCATCTTTAGTTTGGGATGGTTCGGGTAATATTCCGAGAATACCATCGTTCTTGATGTCTGCCATAACCATCTTTAGTTTGGCATGGTTCAGGTAATATTCCGAGAATACCATCGTTCTTGCTGTTTGCCATAACCATCTTTAGTTTGGCATGGTTCAGGTAATATTCCGAGAATACCATCGTTCTTGATGTCTGCCATAACCATCTTTAGTTTGGCATGGTTCAGGTAATATTCCGATAATACTATCGTTCTTGACGTCTGCCATAACCATCTTTAGTTTGGGATGGTTCGGGTAATATTCCGAGAATACCATCGTTCTTGATGTCTGCCATAACCATCTTTAGTTTGGCATGGTTCAGGTAATATTCCGAGAATACCATCGTTCTTGATGTCTGCCATAACCATCTTTAGTTTGGCATGGTTCAGGTAATATTCCGAGAATACCATCGTTCTTGATGTCTGCCACAACCATCTTTAGTTTGGCATGGTTCAGGTAATATTCCGAGAATACCATCGTTCTTGATGTCTGCCATAACCATCTTTAGTTTGGCATGGTTCAGGTAATATTCCGAGAATATCATCGTTCTTGATATCTGCCATAACCATCTTTAGTTTGGCATAGTTCAGGTAATATTCCGAGAATACCATCGTTCTTGATATCTGCCATAACCATCCTTAGTTTGGCATGGTTCAGGTATAATATTCCGAGAATACCATCGTTCTTGATGTCTGCCATAACCATCTTTAGTTTGGGATGGTTCGGGTAATATTCCGAGAATACCATCGTTCTTGATGTCTGCCATAACCATCTTTAGTTTGGCATGGTTCAGGTAATATTCCGAGAATACCATCGTTCTTGATGTCTGCCATAACCATTTTTAGTTTGGCATGGTTCAGGTAATATTCCGAGAATACCATCGTTCTTGAAGTCTGCCATAACCATCTTTAGTTTGGCATGGTTCAGGTAATATTCCGAGAATACCATCGTTCTTGATGTCTGCCATAGCCATCTTTAGTTTGGTATGGTTCAGGTAATATTCCGAGAATATCATCGTTCTTGATGTTTGCCATAACCATCTTTAGTTTGGCATGGTTCAGGTAATATTCCGAGAATACCATCGTTCTTGATGTCTGCTATAACCCTCTTGAGTTTGGCATGGTTCAGGTAATATTCCGAGAATACCATCGCTCTTGATGTCTGCCATAACCATCTTTAGTTTGGCATGGTTCAGGTAATATTCCGAGAATACCATCGCTCTTGGTGTCTGCCACAACCGTCTTTAGTTTGGCATGGTTCAGGTAATATCCCTGGATTCAATCATGATGATACTAAGTGGCGTATGGTCTGCAATGGGCAACTGGACCGCAGTGGGCATTACTTCTGGTTGATCTCTTACGGGTAATATAAACAGAAGCTAAATCTTGATAAATTTTGGAGGCAGGCGCCAGTATCGATTAAAAATGAAAAGTTAATGTCTTCTTTACGAAATGGAACGTAAGGCCACTCTCAGCGCTGTTCTCTTCCACCTCCAGTACCGGAACAGCATCCGATATTCTCTGTTCCTATCAGGTGAGCTGCATAACAATCACTTGTGTATGGTACTTCTTCCTCTTCTCGAAGTTATGTCGTCCCGACACACATCTAATTGGGCTGGCTGGCTCTTATAACCTACCGTTGACACTTGTTGTCGTTTGTTCATTTCACTGCCGAGACGATCCCGGATATATTGAAGACCATATGAGCTTTCTTCTTGTGGCATCTGAAACATCAGACAAACGTCTTCCGTTTGGTCATCTAAACTCTGTTCTCCAATAGTTACCTCCTGGACCATTTTTCTTTGGGATTTTCTACCTTTCTTTTTATTTTACTATGATCAGGAAAACTGTTTATTGATGATCTCTAAGCTCCCTCTGGCGATGACTTGGTTGATAAGACGCGTGAGGAGCATCGCCATCCCCAATTACTCACACGGACTCGGTCTCGGAGAGGGATCTGTACCATCTTCCTCTACAGGACTTGTTTTAAGCTGAAGAACACAGCTGGATATACAGCTTTGTTTTGTGTATGATATTTTTCCATGCTCTCCGCTGATTGGTTAGATCTTTCAATCCCACCGCTGCCACCAAATTGTTGCGGATTTCTACTAAGGTAACTCTCTCCCTTAATTTACTAAGATCACCTTTTTGTTGCAACCATATATTACATCAATGTAAGTTATTTTTGTTATTTATCTTGTTATCGTTATCGTTAAATGTCGGACTTTTATATTTTTACTAGACTAGCTCTGTTTACTTCTTCTGGCATCAGACTACAGTTAATCACTTCCGGTTCAGTGCCCACGACCTACATTGTTTAGAAATTTGAGAGCCGATCTTTATGGATTTTATGTGCTGCGATTTTTTCAGCATTTCTGATACATCTGATATTTCAACTTGCAGATGAGGCTTCAAACTGTACTTCCTGGTGTTGATTTGGGCCACTTTCGGAAAAAGCATGGTGGATGGAGACATGATCAGTGAGGGGTGAGAAGGCTCCCTGTTTACAAATTGAATGACATTCTGTAGCACCAATCAGCTGTCAGTGGCGGGAATTTGAAATTTCCATGGTCAACATCTGTCAAGACTTTCACAGTTAGTGTCCCACAAGGTGAATATTGTCATGCCAAGTGGATTTATGCATGGGTAGTTTTTTGAATTTTTTGTGATTTTTTATGCTAATACATAACAAGTAACAAAATTAATAGTGGTCTGGTGCCTTCTGCCAAGGTTGTCTGTTTTCTTCTTCTCTTAGTTTAGTCTGTTAACTTCATATGTTGACATCGTCTCTTTACCCTGTCTTTAACTTTGTCTGTTACCTTTGTCTGTTATCTTCACCTTATGAAATTTGAGGTCTTTAAGACGACAGGGCTTGTGCGCGTGTGATCTTTAAGATGTTGTAACGCGAAGTCGTCTCAAGACACAGGGATGGTCTTCATAAAATCTATACTATAATAGTTTCCAAGGTCCGGCTTCTGAGATTTCTCGAAGTCTTGACAACCTCTTTAAATGAGAGAGGATACAACGAAAACGAAGTTTAATGTCTGTTGAATATTAAGCCGATTTATTGTAAATTCATTCCACCTAACTTAGGAATGACCGGCATCATTTGGCAGGCAGACTAGCACAACCTCATCAACATCAGACTATCTGTAAACAGTCATTTTCGGAACTGGAGATAGCAATAACCATTATCGGAGACATGAGCCTCTGTGAGACCTGACGGTTTAGCCATCAGAGAGACCTGGTGTTACTAGTCTGACTGTGCCGTTCATTCCGTTATATACAAAGCCAGACGTTACAATGTCAATTTAACCCGGCATAAATGTCCTTACGAATTCGGTACAATTATGATTAGCAAATCACAAAACTGTCGCATTGAATAAATTCATTTGTCAAAACCAAGGTTAAATCATTACACTAAAATACATAAACGGTTTCTATGTTATCTGTATAAATTTGAACTTACATAGCTTTTGCAATAACCGACCTAAAGGGTCATGGAATCATATTTCGGAAGTAGCCTTGTCAAAACACATCACAATACCAAGGTTTGCATGCACACAGATTTATATAAAATTGATAAATGAAAAATCAGAATTTATGCATTTATATGGTGGTCAAGAATCGACATCTTACAACCTGTTAACTTCATCTGTTAACTTCTTCTGTTAACTTCATCTGTCCACGATGTTATTCAAATTTATATGGAAAGGCGAGGTTGACCGTATAAAACGCGTTGTCATAACCCAAGACTACAAACATGGCGGATTGAGAATGGTGAATATTAAAAATTGTATATCTTCTCTAAAAATCTGCTGGATAAGAAGATTAATATTTCACGAAAAAAATGGCAAAAGTTGTGGTTGATCCAAAGATATATGATACGGGTCCGGAATATATTGAGATGCTGATAGCTGAAGCCAGCAACCCTTTTTGGAAAAACGTTTTTAAAGCTTGGCATGCACGATGTAACAAACTTGAGCACCGTTCTACTGAGGACATTTACAACGAACCTCTTTGGTATAATGGCCATTTTAGAAACAGTTCTTTCTTGGAGCTCATTGGTATAAGTGTAATGTTAAATATATATATGTGACATTATTGACTCAAATGGCAAAATATTGACATTTGAGGATTCCAAAAAGAAATTTGATATAAAAGGGATGTTCCTGGGTTATAATAAACTGAAACAAAATGTTCCTAGGGAATGGATAAATAGAAAAAACCTCGAATTTAATCCCCAATTACAGACAATGCCGGTAATAACAGTTTACTGCATGTCAATATTTGGCAGGGCAGAAAAAGGTATGTCGACGCTATAACCCGTTGAATTATCAATCGAATGTATCAATTATATCTTTTGAAAAATGGGAACATGCGTTGAATATATCAGAAAATATACAGCGGGGAAAAGTATTTAAAACATTACACCAATGTTGTACGAAAAATCCCAGTCTTAAAGATGTTCAGTTCAAAGCTTCACATAGAATTTTACCAACAAAGTCATTCTTGTACCTAACTGGTTCGTCTAACACTAACCTATGTGACCACTGTAATCAGGAAATAGAAAATTTAGAACATTTATTTATTCACTGTAGATCTGTAAAAATACTGTGGGACAGTCTTGAAGTATGGCTGAAAACAGAATTAGGGGTGAAATAGGGGTAGACAAGAAAATCCTGGGTTATGACTATAAACAATGTAGCATTAATACACTGCTGTTACTAACAAAAACAAATACATATACTCTTCAAAATTCAGAACCGGTACGTCACAATTGAATTGGAAGGCCCTGCAGAACAACTTTTATCCAAAGTACTGCATTGAAAAGCATGCGACAGCAACCACTGGGACAGGTGAACAGTTTGAACAGAAATGGGCATTTTTTTCTAATTTTTCCGAAATTTATCATACACATTAACACAGCGGGAGAAATCCAGGATTTTCAAACAATATCAGTAAACAGCTATTAATTACATAATCACGCGAGGGAACGCAGGTATGTTTATGACAAACGTCATGACTATTACATGTGGGTGAAAGATGCAGGTTAAATACGTATATAGGATAAAGCACAATATGTATATATGATGGAGCACATTAAAAAGAAATGAAAACAAAATTAAAAAAACTTCATCTGCTAACTTCATCTCTTAATTTCATCTGTTCTTGGAAACGTTCAAGCTCACTTTATGGAGACCCCACTACTAGGCAGGTTCGTGTTTATTTATCTTAAGGACTCGAGGCCTGGGGAATAGGCTCAAACTATCGATATTTTTTTCTTTGCATATTTCAAAAGTTGAAGAATAAACCTGTCAAGTGTTTCTGTTATTTTCCTTGAAAAATGTTTGCAAACGTGAAATTTTAGCTCTAAACAATTCACTGTCTGTGGAAGAACTCTGCGCTGTGGGGATTAGTGCTCATTACTCACAGTAAGTGTTACCGCCTGCTGTGACTTCCGCACCTCGGCTAATTACTTGTAACTGCAATACACACAATTCACGCGCTGGGCTCATTTATTATAATTAGTTGTTTTTCTACTACATTCATGCCGGAGTTTACATAATATTGAACAGGAAATTATATGGTCTATCTCAGTGTTTTCGCGCCACATGACAAAATAAACAAATACAAACACACTGCTCAGGTGGTCAACCATTTCCGGAAAGCATGTGGTATATGCAGATATATATATATTGCGAATTTGCGTAATATTTTTCATAATACCTCAGTTGACATTCTATCAACATATCCCACTTGACTAAGGAAAAATGACAAATACTGTGTACATAATTAAAATTTATTGATACATCTCAATATTCGGTATTACTTCATTCTGCATTATCGCATTGTACATGCGGTAAATGTATAAAGTGAGGTATTCATCCAAAATAAGTACTTTACATAAAGTTTTGCTGATATATTCACCATCGTACATATAATTATAGAAAAGGCAAACATTATTCCCGCAAATTGTATACTTTCGCGATAACAGTAAAGTTTTTTAACTCCACACCGGAAATGGCTGCGGCCAGTTTTTCCCGTTTGAGGTCTGTAGACTGATCAGTTCCTGTTTTCTTCTCTTTCATTGAGCTAGACCTTTTTCAGTTGGCAATTAAATCCATGAATGTCCAATTGCCGCAAATCACATCTCTGTAAGCCTTCTATAGAATGTTATTTGGCGGACGACGTCTACTCAACCACCCGCGGTGAGGGATTTCGGAAGGCGTGAAAACTGATCAACTGGGCATATTCCAGCATAAAAATTCATCTTCGTGACTGGTTTTCTATACTTTCTCAAAATATATTGTTCCAAAGTGATTAAAGAACGTTTGGTCTATGATCGCTATATGTTGTGTGAGAATATTGTGTCATTATCATGAAGTAGCGGACAATAATTACAGATTATCATCTGAAAAGTAGATTATTTTTGTTTACGCTCTATAGCCGACATATTTTTTTACACGGCAGGTACATACAAACTTGCTAATATCTTCTCTATTTTTCATCCGATTATGTAAATTTTTGGGGAGCATAATATATACGCTACAGTCCGAACGACTGTGTCTCAATTTTTCAAAATGTTGCCTTGTTTTGAAGTTATTGGAACTTGAAAGAGACATTCATTTTGTTTCAAAAAATAAACTTTACAATGCTGTCAAACTTTTTCTAAGAGTTAAAAAAAATGGTTTGAAAGGTGTATTATCACCATGCAAAATCTCGGACTCGTTACTTGTAAAAGAATAGGTGGAATTACCGATAGAAAAAAGACATTATTTGTTTGAAATAACTGTTTTCTAACGGCAACAAAACCGTTGAAATAAGCGTAAGAATTAAATTTCTATTTTATTCGGAACGCCGCCGTGATCTTTCCAATCATATAAAACATATATATGTATGTTGAGTGGTTGTGATGGAATGAGACAGAATAAACGAGGGTGTCTAATATCAGGTGCTACCCTGGGCCTCGAGTCCCTAATATGTTTTAGCTGAAGCTTGTCGAGCCCGTCTGATTTGTCGTAGTCACATGTAATTTCAAGTTCTGAACTTAACCTTAAATATGATCAATCAACCGAAAAAATGGTTTAAATTCAACAATAGCAAGACTTATTTACAGAATGTAGAACTTCTTCATTTATGCCAGTTATTACCCTGAAGTACCGTATTTCAATTTTCAGCTTCTGTTGTAAAAGTTCCTAGGGTAATATTCTTATGGGTACTTTCAAGCTGGAATTTATAAATATAAAAGTAGCTAGGGTAACTTCGTTGGGGTAATATTTCCAAACTAAATTAGCTAAACTGAAATGTTCCTGAAAATATATTTTCCTAGAAGGTAATTTCTTATGGGCAATTCCTTGAAGGTAAATTCTTGAGGGTAACTCAAAGGTAAGAACTCCTGTAATACATTTGTACTTGATGAAGCTGGAATGGTCTTGTGTTCTTTCTTTGCCAGGAATATTAAATAATCAGCGCTTCATCCGTTTGTATGCCTTTAGTATTGCTTTGAGAAGTTTTTCTTTCACCTCTCTGAGATTATTGATTATTGATTGTCCATTGATTATTTTTCGATCCTATGTATAGGCTTGGGTTGCTAATCAATTACGTGACGTTATTATGCCCTGAATGAGATGTGTGATTTGATTGGCTGAGGCAAATGAGACGAGTGATCTGATTAGCTCAGGAGAACGCCGAGTCAAAAATACGACGTCACCAGCAGCAGACTACGTCTAACATGGTGAACGGCAAGTTTTACCGTAATGCCGGGAGGACTATGACTTGACCACACACTAATCTCTTCGTGGAATTCGAAGAACCTCGTCAGAATAAAAGCGAGCTATAATTCTATCACGTCTAAATTCATGTTGGCTGCTCTCAAACTATATCTAAAGGTGCTCTTTGTATCAAGAGAACGAAATTATCTGAGCCAAATATGTCCAACGACAACGGCCTTCGCCACGCTGGAAAGCGTGAATCGCTGCTCTGATCATTTCAAGAAATATGAGATATCTCCGTAAATCTCCATGGTCCACACCAAATAACTGTTAGCAGGACATTAATGACTCCACGTTTATAAGTAATGGGTGCAGAAAACATCGCTCAAGTGGTCAAATATGAAGTTTTCTGCTGCTCAAATTGGCGCTTTCGCACACACACAGAATGGAGAAATTAGCCAATTAGTCAAAACAACGTTGAAAATTATTTCTCCGCTACCACTGCACCTTGGAACTTTCTACCTCAAGACAATATACTATAATATGTATAATTTCATATCCGGGTGGATTTTACAAGTTTATGCTGTTGGAGTCGATGCAAACAAAGCAGTTTATATGGCTATCTGTTCTCCAAAAGCCGTGCGAAGTTTAGAAATTTGTTTCTCAACCAATACTGTACAAAACTTCACCAAACTCAAACTGGAACATATATCACTGAATATACTTTACAGTAAGCATAATAACTTGTGAAAATTAAAACGTTTACACTAAGAAATTTCTTACTATTCACCAGCGTAGAGTGGTGGTGGGTAAAAAGATGAGTCACCGACCTGCTCATTATTTGTCAAATAAACCTCTGAACGTGAGATTTACCTAAGTGCCCGACCATAGCCAGTGTGGAGGAAGTTACTGTCTGTCTCACATTACGCTGCGGCGAGGTTTTCCTGGATTTATCAGTTAATATAACACATTAACTGTCGAAACATCCAAACTCTATCTGTGCAATTATTTGTCATCAAAACTATTTCCCTGACATTAGAAATTGTTGAAACAAATCTCCAAAGCTTGTCTCGTCCGAGCAACCGACGTACATTGCTGTGCAACCAACCGGGCAAATCCATTTTCACCCACAGGAGAGGCACAGCGCTAGGGAAAGTAACTCGTCCCGCATATTCTGCACTGAAAGCAAAAAGGAAGAATTATCTCCCCTAGCTCACTACCGCTCTCCGGCGACTATGGGCGAAAATGAACTTGCCCGGTCGTCGGCATGATCGGTTCTACAACATGCGGTTGCTCGGACGTGACAAACTTTGGAGATTTTTTTAACAATTTCTCATGTCAGCAAAATAGTTTTGATGACAAATAATTGCACAGATAGAGTTTGGAATATATGGTGATTTTTAACAGCTAATGTATTATATTTGTTGTTGCACAGTCCCCCAGTCAAAAAAAAAAAAAATAGAAGATCTCAATAACCAGTTACTTATTGAGGAACAACACTCAACCTTCAATCAACTCGATTTTAAGGTTACTTCAAGAGAAATTCAGGATGCCATAAAAACATTAAAAAATGACAAGTCCCCTGGTTCCGATCAAGTTCTTAATGAAATGATCAAATACGGGCAGCATGAATTGCTACCGTGCCTATTGAAATTGTTCAATTTAGTTCTCACCAGTGGCACTTACCCATCAAAATGGAAAGAAGGGTATATCACCCCAATTCCTAAGAAAGGTGACCAATATGATCCTAACAACTACAGAGGAATTTGTATCAACAGTTGCCTCGGTAAACTATTTTATAGCATCCTTAACTCCCGTCTCGAAAATTACCTAGAGGAGAATAATGTTATTCATTCGACCCAACTTGGCTTTACCAGGAACGCTAGAACAAGTGATCATATGTTTATCTTAAAGTCAATAATAAACAAATATATCAGTCAACCTTCCGGAAAATTGTATTGCTGTTTTGTGGACTTTCGAAAAGCTTTCGATACCGTCATCCATACAGGACTATTCCTCAAGGTTGCCAAGTTGGGTATCAAAGGAAATTTTTATGACATAATTAAAAATATGTACGGTAGCTCATCAGCGCGTGTTCGCCTTGGTGACACACTGACTCAAGAGTTTAGAAATGAGATAGGGGTACGACAGGGTGACCCACTGAGTCCCAATCTCTTTAAGATCTTTATTAATGATCTGCCTACTTATTTTAATGATGACTGTGACCCTGTATCGCTGGGCACAGGTAATTGTCATATAAGTAGCCTGATGTATGCAGATGATGTTGTGCTTATCTCGTCCACTGAAATAGGCCTACAAAAATGCCTAGATGGAGTAGATCAGTTCAGCTCAGACTGGGGCTTAGACATTAACATAGATAAAACACAGATACTAATATTTAATAAATTGGGAAGAGTTGTCAATACAAGTCTTCACTACAGGGGCAAAATACTGGTACATACAGCCAGCTATACCTACCTGGGAGTAGTCTTCTGTGCCTCTGGTAGTTTTACACAAGCTAAGCTAGACCTCCATAACAGGGCTCTTAAGGCCTATTTCAAACTTTGTAAACAGCTAAACTCACTTTCAGTTGATACTTCTACAGGTCTGCATCTCTTCAACCATACAATTAAACCCATTCTAATGTATGGTAGCGAAATATGGGGAATGTTCAAATTATCAAATTCAAAGGGGCACCCCTTGGACTATTTTTCAGACTGTACAGCTGAAAAGCTACATATCAAGTTTTGCAAGACATTGCTGGGAGTACATAAAAAAAGTGTCAATACTGCAGTTCTAGGCGAGCTAGGTAGCTTACCTATGTATCTGGATATTATCTTAAACATGGTTAAATACTGGTATAGAGTCTGTTCTGCAGAAAATGGCTCCCTCTTACATGAGGCTTATGCCCAGAATTTTGATATTATAACTAAACTGCCAAGGACAGACTGGGGCAAATGCATGTATTTTATTATGTGTAAACTGGACATGGAAAATGTTTTTCTAAACCCTCATCTATACCATTTAACATTTATCATAAAAAAGGTAAAGACCATCTTGTCAAATGAATTTAAAAACAAATGGAAAGAAGACATTGCAAATACAACTGGCAAATTGAGAACTTATAAGATATTTAAACATCATTTTAAAAAAGAAAAATATCTATCCCTCATAACTGATAAAGAGGATAGAAAGTATCTTACTTCACTTCGCATAAGCTCCCACAGGCTACAGATTGAACAAGGACGGTATGAAAAAGCTAAGCTAGAGGATAGAATCTGTGGCCTGTGTGACCTTAACGAAGTGGAGGATGAAAAACATTTTCTCATGACATGCTCACATTTCAACAAATATCGCAAAAAGTTCTTTGAAAAGGTTGCTGAATATTGCCCACAATTTATATCCCTGAACCTCGATGCACAATTCTATTGGTTGCTAACGAATGAAAACCCAAGGCTTTGTAGAAAGTTAGCAAAATATGTTCGGGAATGTTTTACAATGAGAAAGACATTTTTAAATCTCAACCGTTAGTGATATTTCTTATTATTATTATTTTTTTTTTTTTTTTTTTTTTCTCCTATTTTTTAAGTGTTGTATTTTATTTTATTTTATTTTATTTTTTTTTTTTTTGTTTTTTTTTTTTGTTATTTTATTTTATTTTTTCCCCCCTTCTTTCTAAATAATGACCTTGATGTAGATATTTGTATTTGTATTGTCCTGTCTCGTTTTAACCTCCATGTTCATAACCTGTGATACAAGTAAACTGTGATTATATGTAGTTTTAATGTATAAATATGTGTTTTAATGTATACTCGCTCCTAGAGGGCGCCACATATGGCAAATAAATGATCTATCTATCTATCTATATTAACTGATAAATCAACGAACACCACGCCGCAGCGCAGTGTGAGACAGACAGTAGTTATAATGGCGAGATCACGAAGAATACATTCAGCCTAAAAACGTTCAAGACCAATTTCGTGTGGCCCTGAAAGTGAACGGACAACAGGTCCCAGTACGCCCCCTCCAACACAAGTTCGGCTCGAGCAATTACATCTGGAGCTAGGCATAATGCATAAGCAAAGTCACTCCGAATAAAGTTATATTTATCATCATCAGGAGAAATGTGACGTTTGTTAACTTTATTCGGAGTGACTTTGCTTATGCATTATGCCAAACTTATCAGTGGATCAACAGGATTTTAAATCCGGAGCTATCTGATCCCTTTGCAGCGACAGGTCAAATCAACCAGGACGAAAGAAATATGATTAGTCGAGAAGATTTCGGTAAAGGTTGTTCTGTTTCGATCTCACACCTTAGACAACGACCATCAGCTGAGTCTCGTCAAAAAAGGTAACTTACGCTTGGAACTCCATTTCGGGAACCTCTACCAAGAACGATCAATGTGATTGGCGACGATGAGTTTCACAACATTATTCAAATAGACCAAAGCCGTAACGTCCGTGATTACGCCACTTATCATGAACACAGACCAGATATCAGTCGTGCTGGCGACCGCTCCGTGGACACGTACGGTCTTTCAAGGGGTGTTTACTAGAGACGTCATTCCCCTAGATTACGCGTATCCTGCTGCACACGACCTCAACACGGACCCGATAGATCGGGCTGGTCAACATTTGGTGGCCGAGCATTTGACAAAAGATCAGGGCGAATACTTTGAATCGTACGGACTTCCACTGCTACATCCCGACCTCCATACCACCATGGATCAAGGGACACAGACCTGCTTTTCGAACAGTCAAACGTTGCAATTACAAGCGTCTAGTCCGTCATTCATAATCCAGCCGTCGTCCATTAGAGAATATCCGCGTCCATAATCCAAAGACCTATTCCATTTCCATATAACAGTATTAGCACCAAATTCAAAAAGACAAAAGTATACATAAACATAGGCTTGTTTCCTGCAAGAGAGAAGTGGTCAACAATTTTCAATGATGCCGGCAAGACATCATGATGTTCCAAAATATCAAATCCGTATCGCTGATCAGTATTCTTAATCCATAATATTCGTTATAGAGTCGTCATCTAAAAATGATGTACCTCAGCCACGCTTTGATTGTGACTGAACAGTAGGGTGTGTGGACAGTACTGCCTGTTTTAAACCTGCAATCGATGCCGTGGACGGACCCTACCTATCATCGTACAGATGCTTAGCGAGTGCCCTCAAGCTACCGATTCGGATGTACTGGTGTATGACTGTGCCGAAAATCATTTCATTGTACAATCCCCGTTCTCACGTTGTTGTTGAATAAAAATACCCTGGCTACAAATTGATTTTTTCAAATTCTGCTGGTACCACTTTGCATAGTAGATTCGATTCATGTTCATTGAAGAGGTTTTTCTATGTAGATGTTAGCCATATGTGATAACAGTTGCAGATCGGCAACTTATGGGTAGTTATAGCACACTATCGGAACACTACCCCGCCCCCATTCTTAACCCAAATATGGGGCCGGTGGGGGGGCGAGTTATGGTTCCTCGCATATTTTTATCATTCTTGCAGCTAGAGGGCTGAAATTTTCCACACTACGTTTAGGTCCTTGTTTATAGAAATCAGTAAACATAATTAACAAAATCCCTTGAGGACGTCACTGTGACGTCATAAATGGAAAATCAATTTTCAATAAATACTTCCCATTCAGTTGGTGCCATTTGAGATAGCAGATTCCATCAATGTTTCCTAAAGTGGTATTATTATGTAGTTGTTACCTATAGGTTACAACCTTTGAAGTTCAGTACCTTTTTATGAAACCTGCCCTTATCCTTACACCAAGCCAAACGTTGGGGGTGACGGGGTATGGCCCACCAGATATTTTCTTTAAATCTATGTCTGAAGAGCTAAACGATTATACCTTATACATTTTAGTCCTATGCTATGACAAAACGCTAAATAAACTGATCAAACGTTTACTTAGATCATCGTATCTCGCCAGAGTAACACATATATACATGTCTTTTATCTCTTTCATTATAAGTGTGAGCTGGAGGTGTTATTTGCCATTTGGGGTTGAATGAGGACAGTTATATTAAAATGATAATATCCCATCGATTAAATAATAGTAGGTTCTTCGATGCAAAAACATGCCAAACGATGGGAGAGCGAGAGCAAATTTAACTCATGGTAGTGTTGCGTAAAAATAAACTGTCGATCTAGTTTTACTATTTTGTGTTGACAATTTCTACTCGACATTGAGTACATTTCCTGTGCTACATGTATCATGATTGTTGAGTGTCCATCCCAAATACATACTGGCAACTTGGTAATATCTCGCCCGAGCGTGAATACCTGAATGTGTGTTAAGAACGGAAACAGAATCTTGTTGGCAGGAGTAGAATATCGAATATGTAACAGGAGTAGATTGCTATCATCAGCGTGGGCGATTGAATGCACATGCTATGTTCAAGTTTTCAACGTAGACAAATTCAGGTTACTTTACCACCGCGTTTCGGTGTGGTATTAAATAGGGTACAGTCAGTGGATGGAAGAGACAAAGCGATTGTATAAGATTTAACCACCAAAACCACAAAAATTCAAATCTAGAGACTATTCTGTTCAACTCAATAAAATGCGTCTGACAGGTTTTGTCAGCTGGAAATCGTTTCTAACCATAATTGCATGGTATGTGATGTAAAATGGATACCGGTATCAACTATTGAATCAATCCGAAATCGACAATTGTCAACAGTAATGATGAGGCTGTATGGAGATTTTAGTATATGACCCATATGAACGTTCAACCAGATTTGATGATATGAAACGAACATCACGATGTTTTCAATTTCAGCATAATTCGAAACTGTTGTCAAATTTCCTTGCATAAAATACTACCTTGCTTTGCCTGTTCGAGAAGTTCGACTTATTGGTGTCTTGTGAATAGGGCTTTCGATTATTGATGCAGAAATTTCCTGAGTGTTATACACGATAGTATCACCATCACCAATTTCCAGAACAGGTCATAAATGTGTTATTAGGGTAGGTCGGTGCGATGATCCTGGAGTTTTAATGCTGCAGGGACCATTCATCATTTATATAACATGTATAATGGTGTATGGTTATCTGGAGAGCTAAACCTCTCACAGACACGATTTCAAAGGATTTAGCTACATTCAACTTTCAAACAATATTTCCAAACTGCCTGGTCATCCATGTGCCTAAGTTGTAGGCAAATCATTTCATCATAATGGCATATGGGCAGTTAGTTTGATTGGAAGTGAAATAATTTCTGAACATTGTTATCAAACTATCCGTCTCTGCAGCTGACGATGTAGGCATACTCTCTGCATCAACGCCGACATTTTTCATGTTCCACTAAACATGTTAGCTCGATATATGATACTCCCTTTCAGCAACCATTCCAGTCGAGCAGGGTCACAGCCTGTTAGTCTAGTTTCAGGTTTGCAGCATTTCACTATCGAATATCGGCTTCAATCCGATTGATGACGGAGTCTGTGATGACGTTACCACGTATGCATGGTTCCCTTAATGTATTCGTTTTCATTCGGACCAAATTTATACATCCAGGTACGAATCATCATCGCGAATACCATGGTCTACCTTAAAACTCATGAGACTAGTTGACATTCATTTAAACAGTTAATTATGGAGTGGTCTTGTGGCGCTTCTGTTTGGCTGAGATCCTGAATGACGCAAACTGGCATTCCGACCTCAGCGCCGCACCTCTGTGACCTTTGATCAAAGCAAAGCGAATTACTTGATTGGCTGACAGAGTACGCGACGTCATCAATGAATCATTTACGTTCGGAAAAGCCGTTTGCTAGGACCCTCGACAATAGAAGAGATAGAGGGGGGAATGGCCTGGTAGCGGGGCTGGAGTCACCAAGGAATGACCTTGTTCATTTCCTGGATATTTTGCCACCATCAGATTCATCAGTAGGGCCGTCATGTGTGTTTGGAGACGATGTTGGTGCTATTGGATTTTCTGTATTTCTATCTATTGCGATCTCTGAAAGAGTCCATGGGGCATGCATTGATGCAGCTCCCAGCAGGCAGCAGCTTTCACGGAATAATGCCCAGAGGTAATAGTGGTATCAAAATCTTCAGAAAAGCTCTAAAAGTACAATGTTTATGCATTTTATATTAAGAAGCAAACATTGCATTTCAAATACACACATTTAACACATATGGCCATCTCTGGATATGAAACAAATTTGCAGTCGGCACCACCCAGTGGATTACCCGTTCAACACGTTTGCAGGACTAAAGCACAAAATTTGCTGGGATAGGCCTACCACGTTGACCAACCTGGATTAGCAACCAATCGGTGACCAAGATGGAAAGAAAGGGTAACGTCTTAAACACGATGCAAATTCTAAGGTGCCCAACATTAGCTCATCATAAAGGGTGACCATATGCTGTAGCATTTGTAAATTGAGAAAGTATTTGTACTCATCAAGGTTAATTGCAATTATGACAAAAGTCTGGAGGCCGAATATGGTAGATTAAGAGGAAAATTCCATTTCGTCAGATTCATACCAATCATGACAGAAGAACAAAAATATGGTGGGAAGATACGGATAGGAAAGACGATTGGTAGTCAAGATGAGAATCAATGGAAATATCGCAATATCTCGGAATATGTCCTTAATTGTCCTTCTCCATGTCTTCCGTACGGTCACTGTTTGGCCGCTTACATAACAAGATTTACCACTTCATTTGGTTCAAGTAAACATGAGAAAATAAAATAACACCAAGCTTATCATCATTATTATTCAGTCGCGGTGACGTCATCACAGCATCGGATGAAGGTTCAATAGATGCTTCAATAAAAAAAGGGCATGGAGGTACAGGTTGGTACTTTTCAGCTATCTAATCATAATGGAAAGATCGGAAGGACCATACCCTACCTGCAAACTTGGGTTGAGAATACAGAAAGAGGTAGGGTCCCAGGTGGATAGCATTTGCATGCAAATACCCCTTACAAAAAATGAACCCAATCTGTTACCTCAAGATTTACCAGCAATTTAAAAATCAATTATTACTCATGTTATGACGTCACTTTGACTTCATGAAAAAAATTCATTTCAAACCCCCTTAACTTGTTTACAGAAGGCGAATACCTCATATGCAGGAGATGAACAGTTATAGCTCTCTAGCAACAGGAATAATTAAAATATCCAAGAAATCATACCCCACCCCCCAAATGTGGGTGTACAATGTGATGGGGGAGGGTTCAGAATGTGTACCATAACTACCATTACGTCACTGATCTGCAAGTGTTAGCACATACGGGCAAAATCTACATACAAATACCTCTTCAAAGAGCATTTATCAAAGTTGATACGTCACATGGTGCCAGCAGAATCGAAAAACAACAAATGGAAAAGCAACTGAAATTTCGACAATAAATGCTGCCACGCGTTATTACGTCACTATGACATTATACAACGGTAATTTTAAGGTATGTTAACGTGTGGTAATGGACCAGGCCCTGCTCACAAAGCATGTGAAGTTTCAGTTCTTCAGCGACAGAAATAACTAATATACCTGAGGAACCATTCCCCTGCCTCCATTCTTTGAGTTCGGAATACGAGCAGGGTGGGAAGTAGTATACAGTACCCGAATTCGCGGAATACCCCCCCACTGCGCATGCGCAGAACCTTGTGTGACGTCCTAAGTGTATGGGCATTGGGGGGTTATTGGGGGGTTGGGGGGGGGGGTTATTGGGGAGGTGTGCAAAAAAAAAAAGTTCCGGCAAAAAAAAAAAAAAAAATGTATTCATGCGCGGTGATGCGGTTTGGCCGCGGTTTTGGCGGTGAAAAAGTAGTCCCTAGATAAAATGGTCCAATGGGGTCGAGTGAGGTATCAAAGTGAAGCTTAGGTGAAGGGGCATCTAATGGGTTGGGTGTGGGGTTGACATATCGGCCTTCTGCGCATGCGCGGCGGCCGAAGGGTATGAAAATAGCCTTTTTGGAGCTATGGGAGCCCCTAGTTGACCGATGGGGTCGAGTGAGGTATCAAAGTGAAGCATTCAATGAGATGTGGGAGGTGGGTACAAGATGGCCGCGAGTAGTTTGTTAAATCTGTGAGAGCTGTTCATCACTCACTGTGAGTCTGTTTATGTGCATGTTATGACAGTGATCATTGTAACAGTGCATTACTGTCTCCCATGTTTGTTAAATCTGTGAGAGCTGTTCATCATGTGTGGGAGGTGGGTACAAGATGGCCGCGAGTGTGAGTGAGTGTAAGATGTGGGAGGTGGGTACAAGATGGCCGCGAGTGTCATGATGTGGGAGGTGGGTACAAGATGGCCGCGAGTAGTTTGTTAAATCTGTGAGAGCTGTTCATCACTCACTGTGAGTCTGTTTATGTGCATGTTATGACAGTGATCATTGTAACAGTGCATTACTGTCTCCCATGTTTGTTAAATCCGTGAGAGCTGTTCATCATGTGTGGGAGGTGGGTACAAGATGGCCGCGAGTGTGAGTGAGTGTAAGATGTGGGAGGTGGGTACAAGATGGCCGCGAGTGTGAGTGAGTGACATGTGGGAGGTGGGTACAAGATGGCCGCCACATCTTGAGGTAGAAATGCTGTTAATCTATCTCATGAACATCTATCTGCATGTTGCTGGTCTGACTGTAATGATGTGGGAGGTGGGTACAAGATGGCCGCGAGTGTCATGATGTGGGAGGTGGGTACAAGATGGCCGCGAGTGTGAGTGAGATGTGGGAGGTGGGTACAAGATGGCCGCTTGGCCGCCAGTGTGAGGGACATGTGGGAGGTGGGTACAAGATGGCCGCCACATCTTGAGGTAGAAATGCTGTTAATCTATCTCATGAACATCTATCTGCATGTTGCTGGTCTGACTGTAATCATGTGGGAGGTGGGTACAAGATGGCCGCGAGTGTCATGATGTGGGAGGTGGGTACAACATGGCCGCGAGTGTGAGTGAGATGTGGGAGGTGGGTACAAGATGGCCGCCAGTGTGAGTGACATGTGGGAGGTGGGTACAAGATGGCCGCCAGTGAGTGGAAGATGTGGGAGGGGGGTACAAGATGGCCGCCAGTGTGAGTGAGATGTGGGAGGTGGGTACAAGATGGCCGCGAGTGTGATTTGGTGGGAGGTGGGTACAAGATGGCCTGCATTATGGGCCATATCCAAGATGGCGGCACGTATGTTCAAGATGGCGGCACATCCGGTGTCGAAAACTGGCCATTCCGTCGGGATGTGGTCACCTAGTGTCGAAAACTGGTCCTTGTATGGGGCCTGCTAGACGTTTTGACGCCATGATATAGACCGGAGAGAGAGAGAGAAAACAACAACAACAAGGATGACACATGAGGGAACAACAACAACAACAAGTTTTTTTTTCATATAGTTTATTTTCCCCTCCATCATAACATACCCACGCTGGGGAGCCGCGTTGGGTATGTTTACAATTCAAGAAAGACTCTTGTCCAATCAGAGACCGCCATTTGCATCTGTCCTATTCATTCCTGTCCGTTAGATGTATTCTTGTCCAATCAGAAGTCGCCATTTCAGAGAGTTCCTTCTTCGGTCATGTTCATTCTGAACCGTTTATTCTAATCATCGTCGGCCAGGCCTGGATATTCTTCGGGCAGCATGTCCTGAAACAGTTGTTTGCGCATTTTGATCGCATTTTCCAGGGCCTCGGTGGGTGGTAAACCCATATCCTCTTCCAAGTGACGCTTGGTCTTCATGATGGACCTGTGCGTGGGGTCCCCTTTCATTTCAAGCGGTAGTAAGGTATACTGTTCATAGATCGCCATGGCTGTTTTCCTGATGCGGGGGCGCATTTGGGTGTACGTCTGTTGTAAATTATCCTCTCCGGCGTCCTCGATCGCTTCAGCGTGAGTATTGATAGCTGCTGTCACAATACGATCCCAGAAGGTAGGTTCTGCCTCACTTTCCTGGGATGAAGGCTGGTTCTCTGAGGTCAAGCTCTCCATATCAGTAGATAGACTGTCAGCCATCTTGGATTCGGTATCAGTCGATGCACTCTCATCAATCTCTGTATCAGTATCTGCCTCAACGGGCTCCTCGGCGTCTTCAGTCCCATGTATATTTTTCTGGTGTCGCATCATATCGTAATGTCTGGTGAACGTGCGTTCACACTCAGAACAAGTATAAGCCATGTTGACGGTTGAACGTCGACTGTGCGTGTTTTTGGGAATACGCTCGCTTTTATAGACAGTAACGCCCATCAACGCTTAGCTCAACGCTTCAACGCCCTGGTGAATTAGCTCAGAAGCTCTGATTTCATGGAATTGACACCAATTCATCGAAATGCAGTGACGCCCGTCAACGCCCGTCGTTACGCCTTAACGCTCGTCTCAACGCTTTAACACACTTTCTTAATGCTTTAACGTTGTTTAATGATGCGTTCGAACAAATGCTTCTTTTTGTGCTATTGCTCTGACATACGCCGCTTTCCAGTTCATGCCCGAGGTTTTCAACATCGACGCTGTTCTTTCAATTTCCATATGGACTGGGTCCTTATTCAACAATTTCATATGGGTCAGTAAGTCGACATACTGCTGACGTAAAGCCCGTCGTAGTCTGGGTGCCAATCTGTTATGGGCTAAAATTGCAGCTTCCTCTTTCGAATACCCTTTGCGTTGAAACTTGTTTCCTGTGGCCTCCAACATCCTGCCCATCTCGGCGTCCATACTTTCTTTGAACAAATCCTTCCATAGCCTCGAGTTCACATTATGTTCTTCAACCTCGGGTTGGGCCTTCACGGTTGGGTGATATTCCAGGACTGATGGTATGAAGCGGGCCCGCTGTATGGGGGTGGGCTTCTGCTGCTGCTCTGCCAGGAGCGCACTCGGCGGATGGTGTAGGGGTATAGGCCGTTGTGGTGATTCCTGGCCGGGTAACAGGTGGGTCGTCAGCCGACGATCTTCGGGGGTATGGGCTTTTAAATCTACGAACAGGTAGCCGTACGGACGAATTGTCGCTTCTTGAAACGCCCACATAAAATGGTCAATGTTCTGAGGATAAATTCGACTACCAAACACACGGATTTGTGCTCTATCAATGGGATTGGAGAACACCACAAAGTATTGGCAGTTCAAGGCAATATCTCTGGACGCCTTCCCTTGAGGAAAGAGATTCTGAGTCAAATAGATGACGGACAGATTTCGATGATGGGACCCCTTGGTGAATAGGTCGGCGATTTTCGAATTGTCCTTCGCCGCACTCATCAGATCAT